>CAJHZI010000527.1:672500-858756 GCA_905160935.1 Enchytraeus crypticus
ATAGAATTAAAGAAATTAAAGAATGAATTCAGTTATAGGATCGTTAGGTTCAGGAAATGATAAGAAACTTTCGATATTTTGTAGGGGATATGTGTTTTTACAGGTAGAAATGACACTTTTAAATTTCTTTAATTTTTCGTGTTAGGTTGTTTGTGTAAACAGGACTGTTTTCTCAGGGAATGACGCCCCTGCCCAGTAAATGCTAGTCGAAGTTGAAGAAGGCGTAGGGGGCCCACCTCGTCATAAGATGATTCCCCCAAAAATAATGGTAGGCCCCATATCAAAAGGAAATGTTATAGATGATTTAAAGATCCACTCGTATGTGGAAATGACGAGGAAGACAGAATTGTATGCCGTGGACCCGCCAGTAGGCAGTGCACTAAGATGGAGGTTGTTATCAACTTGCAGGCGACGCAACTGTAGTATCCATATACACGTATATTTTTAATGACGTACATGTCTGACTTATTCAACATCTTGACAACATGAGTAAGCAATTATATAAAAAATTTACTGACTAATACCTAAACTCTTCCTGCAAACCTAAACACGAAGTTGAGGTCAATGGCTTAATGAAATATTTTTTATATTTAAGCTAGATAATAAATAGTTGGATTCTACATATGTAGTTATAATAATGATGACGATGATGATGATGACGATGATGATAAATAATAATAATAATAATAATAATAATAATAATAATAATAATAATAATAATAATAATAATAATAATAGAGAGTTATTATGATTATTATTATTATAACTATTTATAATAATAATAATAATAATATTTCTAGTAATAATACTGGTCTACACATTGGCGAATGCGGCCTCCCAGAGCGTAGAGGAACTATTTTAAATATTTTTAATATTTCTTTTAATGAAATAAAGTCTTTTTTATCTTATATTTTAGCCCAGGGCCTTTTACAGCCCAGGGCAATAAAAATAATAATAATAATGATGATGACGATGATGATGATATCGGAGTTAGAGAAGAGCGAGACGGGAGGGGAATCTGAGGGCACTTCTACCTCCCGGGTTGCCAAGAATCGCACTTAAATCTACCATCATCAACAACATATTCGACTGCGGATCAGTGTGTGCGGGGTTCGAGTCTTTGGCTCTCCCGTCACTGACGTCGGTTTCTGAAATAAGGCAAGTACAAGTCAGCCGGGTGGAAGTGGATGCTGAACGGAAGTGGATTGATCCTGATACACGGATGAAGGATTTCTTCATATTTAGTTTTAGCACTCTCTCAGCGCAGAGTCATAAAATATTATAATTGCAATTATTCATCGTGATTATGTCTTTTTCATTATGAGTTTCATAAATTGGTGCTCTGCCAATAAATTCGTTCTTTAATCATACTTTTACCGGATAAT
Source organism: Enchytraeus crypticus (assembly GCA_905160935.1). Lineage (NCBI taxonomy): Eukaryota > Metazoa > Annelida > Clitellata > Enchytraeida > Enchytraeidae > Enchytraeus > Enchytraeus crypticus. Next base: position 673,886 of record CAJHZI010000527.1, read on the forward strand.
AATAATATTAATTACGAAGGTTTAACTTCCGTTTCCTCATCCAATGATGATGTCAGTGACGTCAATAATCAAGTCAACAATCAAATCAATGAAATATGAACTTTAAAAATAAATAAATAAATCACAGATAAATGTACGAATCAATCAGTAAATCAAAGAAATAATAATAATAATAATAATAATAATAATGTCTATTGCTCTCCTGCGATTCAATGCAGTCTGTTTCAGTGGCACTTTGGCTAATGCGGCTTCCCAGAGAGTAGAGGAATTATTTTAATCGCTTCTTTTTTTAACTTTTAATTAAACAAAGTCTCTTTTATCTAATTTTTTAGCCCAGGGCCCTTTACAGCCCAGGGCTTTAAAAAAGCAACAAATAATAATAATAATAATAATAATTATTATTATTATTATTATTATTATTATAATAGTAATGCTCCTAATTTTATTGTAAGAAATAAACTCTCTGATTTAATTTAGGTTTCTCTATAAATATTATTTTTATTTTTATTAAACGATGCAGGTCGCAGCAGCGGGTGACATTGCCCTGAATCCACAACTTTTCGCTCCAGCAGCGCCCGTCTCCACTTCATCTGTTATCCATCTGTTATCGAGCCACCACGACGGTGACTCCCCTGAACAGGCGTTGATGAGGCAGTTGTGAGAACTCTGCTAAATAAATAATTATTATTTGTAATAATAAAGGTTTAAATTCATAGGAGCCAAAAAAGAAAATTAACGTCCACCTAATGAGGTCTGAATATTAGGAATGTTGAGCAGTTTGGCATCAGAAGAACGATGTTTGAAAGAAGGTAGATATTGAATAGAGATAAGAAAGGTAACGTTTATCAAAGATAAGTGTTTTGAAAGTTAACAGAGCAGATTTATACTTGATCATTTGAACCAAAGGAAGCCAATGAAGCATACTAAGTAGGGAACTGGAGGTGGCCTGAAGCCTTTCGTTTACTCAAGTAATAAATCAAATATTGGCGAAAGCAGTAATATAGCTCAAGTGTACATATTAAATCACATTAAAAGGTGTTTTACCATGATCTGCAGTATAACTAAATTCCTTTTAGCGAAAAACATATCCACTGAAGCTTAGTTTCAATTATGTCTTATCACATTTGATCTGTATCTGATCACTGGACAATGGCAACAGGTTCACAGTGGAGTTGAAGGGCATTGATGCAGCAAAAGTTGCTAGTTTGCGCCTGATTTTTGTCGAGCCAGACTGAGAAATAAATTCGAAAATCGATAAAAATAGCATCAGTGTAAACAAGTTGCGAAAACAATCGCACGTGTTAGCAGTCATGGGTTCAGCCTTGATGCTAGGCTGGGCTGCCCTTAGTCCAATCCTCGCAATACGATTGTACAAAAATTCTAACGCAAATGTTACAGACCGACTCGCAGGAAAGCGAATTTTTAACAGAATCCTTACTAATTTAAGAAATGAATCCATTGTTGACAGTTATCGTTAGATGAATTTTCTGAGAAATAGAGCCATATGAGTTTATAGTATAATAAATAAATAATATATTTATAACAGATAAAATAATACATAATGAATCTGATAAATAATATACACTCTAGATAATTAAACAAAAGAAGCCGAAGAAAAAAATTAATGTGCTTATCGGCAGGACGATTCGCTTCTCTAGATAGCTGGAAACCCTGGCCAGAAGTAGGTTGCACTGAACCGGAGCACGACATAGCAAATGTCGGCTAAATATGCAGAGGCGAGCGCGTGCGACCTTGAAGGTCATTCCAGAATGAAATCTGTTGTATCATGTAGCAAAACATAATCGACTCCGCCATGAACTTCTCGATGACTGTGAACTGTGTTTACCAGGACGCGTGTGAACGACACGCGCAGCGATTTCCAGCTAAGCTGAATTAGATCCGAGCATTACCTTAATGTCAGTTTAATTTAATAATTCAGGTAGATGTGACCTTTTCATTTAAAATGAGCTTACTTCCTTCGTCCAAGTTATTAACTTAAGTAACTATGTTAACGTTTGTTGCCGTATCACTGGAACGTTGTAAGAGATGGTCTGGTTGAATTTCTTAACTCTTGACCTAATGCTTCTATGGCAAGCTTTTTATCAGCTCGACCACCAACAGATGATCGTTCCTGACTTAAGTTCTGAAGTTCTAGAGGTGTAAAACATCGGCCTGCAATCTCTATCACGTAATTGAGAAACACTCTTGCAAAAACACTTCTCATCCAAATTACAAAAAGATTTAGTAGAAAAAAGTTAATATTGAGCGATGGGAAAGAGTCATTGACTCAAAAAGGATGGGATTTATTAATAACCATTTGTAATTCTTCCCCTGACCCCTTAAAGCTCAAGATCTTGATTTGCCATTTTAATAAAATCTTGACAAATTGTCGTTTCTTCTATACTGGACTCGTTACTTTGTGGCCGGATCACCATTGATCAATCATACAACAAACTATATCTTGAATGGCAACTCAGTATGAAATGAGGAAGGCAGAGAGATACTACTGCAGAAGCAACATTTTACTCTAACCACATTTGGCGAAAGAAGAGCCAAATTTATATTATTTTCTCTTATGAAGTGCCAAATTTATATTATTTTCTCTAACGGCATTTAAGTTTGGAATCTGCGGATAAGGCAAGGGTTTTTGTGAATGAATGAATTACTTTATCGATTTTTAATTGGAGTCTCGTAGCAGATGTGAAAATAAATCTGTACCTTGGACCTGGCACCTGGCAGGACATTAAGATTTATTAATCAGTCTATGAACTCATTAAAGTAATCAGAAAGTTGTTTTTATTTAGTAGTCGAATTCCCAATTGGTATACTGTCTACACTGTATACGAATACCGTGTGCGCTAATATGAATAAGGCCCATCGCGTGGTTTTAGATATTTGGCAAATGCATTGATAGACTATATGGCTCATATCATAATCCTGCTAGCGGCCTACCTGTCATTAATAACCATATCAACAGGTCTATAGTCTATAATTGGAAATAATGGGAAGTTTTATTTCAAACATATACCATGCTAACATGTATAAAACATAAACTATAGGCCTACTGTCTTATGTAGATGTAAACTAATCTTACAATATTCTTTTGTTTTATAAAATGGTCAAAATAAAAGATGTCAAATTGGTGGTTGTTATCAGTTATAAAAGACATTTTGTTAGTTGCTCAATTTAAACGAGGCATTACGAGCTCTGCGTTGGATTTTTGCTTTATTAAGCAATGCATAAATTTATAAGAAATTAGAAATGTTATAAATGGTGGGGGGAACAGTAACGAATATTTTCATTTACCGATTAAGCTCACTGTTTGATGGGTAAGTCTTGCTTTAGAATTGTACTACAACTATAAACCTTAAAAATGATTCTCTCACCCCCTCTTAGTGCACTGCCTACTGGCAGGTCCATGGTAGGTAGCGTCTCCACATTTCTCTGTCTTCGTTTTCCTCTTCAGGTCCACATACGAATGGATCTTCAAATCATCTAACATTCCTAATCTCGGTCTTCGTAAGCTTCTTCCTTCCATTTTACCTTCTAGGATTTTAGTAAACTATCTCCACTTAGAATGTGTTCTATCCAATTCTTCCAATTTCTTATAACATTTACCAACAGTCCATCTGTACCTACTCTCTTCAAGATTTCTTCTTTTGCTGATTTTTAGATCTTCCATTCTTCTCCATATCCAAATTTCCCACGCTTCTAATTTCCTGACATCTTCCTTCCTTAATGTCCATATTAACTATGACTATCTGATTTATATATACTGATAGCGGTCAATTAATTGTAAAACTTTTGAGGTCTTATCTGATTACTCTCCTTTTCTCAATATACTCACAGTTCTTGCTGTAGTACTTAACGCGTCGACTATTATTTATTCTGGACCGACCATACAGTGCCGTTCAGTAGGCGGCTGGATTGTTTTGTCTGCGCCAAGGACATTGCCATGGCATGCATCATCCTTTCTGTTAAATTTCGCTGGTTCACAATTCTATGATGTTACGGGACATGGGAAATCTAATTAAGATTACCTTGGTGTACTTTTCCTGTAAATGCGTGCAATACCAATATTAAAAAAGATGTTATAATTGTTTGATGGCTGACCTAGTAAAACGTTTATTTGATTAGCTCGAAGCTTGGGTTTTAATCTCAAACCTAGCATTCACTATCTTAACCCAGTTTTTACGGAAACACATATTTAAATTTTGTATAGCTTTGTTGCTTTTTTAGTGCGTGTCATCTATTTTAATAGTCCTAGTTATGTAGGCCAGCCGCCACGCGTAAATTAGAACTACATTCGCACATGGAAATAGCTTAAACATTTTAATCTATCATAGCACAAACTGACGGTTCATATGGGTTTAACGTCATTATCAGAAGCCTGTAGAACCTTCAAGGCGTCTATCAGAGCATGAAATGTATACCCGTCCATTATAGAAAACTCGACCCGAACCAGTTAAAAAGTTAACATTACAGCGAAATGCAAATCTATTGAAGTAAACAATTTCCGTCAAACAGTAATAAATCTGCGACTTTATGTTGCTTTTTATCTGCTTAATCGGTCTTTTCAATCTTTTCTCAAAAGAGTCATTTAAATACACCCTGTCTACACACAAAGAAACGAGACCATTGACCTAGTACGCCGGTGAGGCTAAGAAAAATAGTCAAATATACAAACGGCCATTGCTCTGTAGTAAATTATTGACGGTTATTTAAGCATGACATTGTTATGTGTGTATGACCACCACATGTGTATCATTGAATAATATCTAGGCAAATATATTATAAGCCCAATGAGGAGGTATAATTGGTAATTAGTCGTTAATCATATTGTTTTACAGTTGCTGTAGTTAAGATTAATATGAACATTTTAAAATTAAATAACAATTAAGAGAATACTACAATAACTAAAATCAAGTTATATTAATTAATTAAACATAATATTTACAGTTGGTATGAGTCAAGAGTAAGCACGCATTATAGTGAATAATCAACTATGTTGATCACTTTTAAAACCACATTTTAATCCGTTAGGCAATTTAGACCATTTTCCGTATAACCAGTCCAGTGAATGTCCGAGATTTTACTCTCAGATCAGCGCGGCCGGGATTCGGACCCACGAGGATTCAAATCACCTCAGGATTTTTCATTTATAACTTCATGACGTTACCCCTACGCTATTTAGACATTCTATTGAGTCATGAGCAGTAAGTGAATTAATATTCATTTCTTTATTCGTCAAAAACAGACAGGATCAAGATGCATCACATATAAATATATACACACACATACACACATGAACATAGGATCATAAAACAATCAAAAATGAAATACTAGAAACTTAACTAGAGTTCCTGCTAATACCAGCACTAGCATAGTAAATTAAATACACGCTTCTACCATAAGACACTCTATTGTCTAGAACCATCGAACAATTTATAGGCAATCTAAAACAATGACACATTTTATCTAAATCCTTCAACAAATATCTAATTACAAAATACTATAAAATTATATTTATACTGAATCTATTTAGTCTGCTTCTAAAGAAATTAAACATAAGTTTAACTCTAATGTGCTTAAAATCCAACTTACCCAACCCTATCATAATTGGCTTAACAGATTCCCATTTATGATAGTTAAATATCTTTCTATAAACACTGTTCCAGGCAACATTTATAGAAAGGAAAATTAATTATTGAGGATATTCATGGACAAGTAATTTGTTTATTTACATAGCATAGCCGCATTTTTATACACCACACTCTATTTGATACACTGCTATATATGTAACTTTAAGCAGTTTTTCATCTTAATTTAGCATAAAATTGTGTCTGGCATGTGGATATGGGCTCTTTCTTACAGGTTAATGAACTGGTAATGTATATGATGATTCTTGAAAGCTTTGTTACACATAATTTCAGCATTTCTGTCATTTCTGCCAATTAGTGCATTCCCTACGCTAATTGGCAGAAATGGCAGAAATTTTGACTCTATAAGAGGAATTAAGGGAAATTGGACAAAAGTCTGCACGATATGTTCCGGTTTTGATGTGTACTTTTGTATTTAAGTAGTAGTCGAAATACAGGATATTTCTGGCAAGCTTTAATGGTTTGACGAATTTTGTAATTGCAAAACTTCTACCATTTCTGCCATTTGCGTATGCAAATTAAGGTCAAATTTCTCACAACAGAGAAAAATAATTGAATTATACATAGATTGTAAACAAAAAATTACAGAATAAATCATCCGAGTCCAACTTTAAGCCATTTCTGCCAATTTGCGCAGGGAATGCATTAATTGGCAGAAATGGCAGAAACGCTGAAATTATGCGTAACAAAGCTTTCAATAACCATCTTATCCATTACCAGTTCATTGATCTGTAAAAAAGAGCCCATGTCCACATGCGACACTAAATTGTATGCTAAATTAAGATGAAAAACTGCCTAAAGTTGCATATATAGCAGTGTATCATGTGGTGTTTAAAAATGGCGGGTTTGTTATGTAAACAAAGAGATGATGTGCCTATGAAAACCCTCTATAGGGAATCGAATTTAATCTACTGCACTCGTCCACTCTACTTCTAAGATCGACTGATTAGTCTATAAGCAGTCAAGAAATTCTCTTATTTGACTACATTACCTCATATATGGATAAAAAAAACACGATGCATATTTGCTTATTTTCGGATGCAGTGGCAGTATGTATTTTGTAGAAAGAGCCGGCTTTCACGGTGAACTAGTCATTGGCACTACTCTTTCACAAATGTCAAATATTGTTCATACGAGCAATTCTACAAATCCTACTACACTCTACAGAACTGTGGTATTACTAATCATTCAGTTTGTTAAATATCTTCAGTTAAAAAAAGGAAAAAACACTGCTCAAATTTTTTGGTTTAAAATAGCGATTAACGATGTATATCGTAATGAGGACATCACTGATCAATTTAATCAATTGATGTTACATGATTAAACCGTAATAATATCGTATGAAAATTGTTGGTAGTTTTGTCACGCTTATGATATTTGTAATAATTCTGGTACGATTTGTAGCAGCAGATGCCCGATGGAGCCCCAAACATCAACAAAACAAAATTTAGATGAAGACTGAAGTAGAATAGTTTCCTCGTAAAATCCTTCAGTTAGGCAACTTCTCTTCGTCTAACTTACAGACAGTCGAGATATATAATCCATCGAATCTGACGAGAGCTTTTAGCATTTGTTACCTAAGCGATCGATCGTTTGTATTAGCTGCTCTTATATTAAAAGTAAGTCACATTCGTACTGCTAATACTTAGTCTTTTATCTAAATTTCTCTGTAGAACGTTTAGTTATTACTAGATTACGAATAAAAAAGAGAGATAACACTTTTCTCAAGGATTACGTTTGAAAAATGGATAACTGCTCTGATATTTATAAAATTCGTGGATTACGGAATCTATACCTTTTACATAAATAATTATTTGAAGGAAATATGGAGAGTTTAAAAGATAAATTGAGACGTTTGTAAATGTTAAATCAAGCAGTAAATGTTTCTTTAAAAATACTTTTCAGCGTGTCTGAAAATAATAGATAAAATATTTTATTTTAAACGTAATCGGATATTGAAACTAGCGATAGAGAATTCGTTGCTAATATCTTGAAGTGGAAGTGCAATTTGAAGTGGAAGTGCAATTGGCAGAGCACCTGCCTCTGATTCATGAGGCCTGGTTTGAATCCTAAGTCTCTCAGCGAAGAATGCCTTGCAAGCTATTGAAAGTATCAACAACAACGACAATTAGAGTCATATCATCAGTGACAACATCGATCACTGTAGAACTAAATTAGAGTCACGGCGATTTAAGATACCTGCGCAGCAGACGTTACTATGTTATTAAGGTGTAACTTTGTTATTAATACAATAAGTAGAAAAATGTATAAAAATCAACCTCTGCAATGAAACTCTATAGCAACAAAATTTTATTATGTGTGTAAGTGGGCTTGTAACTAACTACAATAACATAGATAGAGACGTAGAAGATTAATGTAAATGCAAATGTGAATATTTTTTTTGTAGATATTTATTGCGGAAGTGAATACTCGGTAAGGATCATACGCTGCCGTTAGTGGATATTTACAGCTAGCCTGTGATCCGTGACGTCAGCATGAGTAAAACTCTTCGAGAATACCCTATAATGACGAGTCATCAAAGTCCATCTGTGGGCTATACGTTTGATTCCAATCGCTTACCCAGCGATCTCATGTCAAACTGCAAGACTTCGGCAACAAAATATCAACTGCCTACGTCGGAAATTCTCTATTCCATACTCGTCGGTCAGATGAGTAGCGAAACATCTAAAACGGATGGTAGATCTCACGCTGGAGATAAGTACGAGGCTAAGAAATCGCGTTACTCCCCAGATGGCGAGAATAGGCAGAGCCCGGAGCGCTCGGGAAATATACCGACCCTGGGTGAAGTTTTGAGCGGGTGTTCCTCAAAATCGATATTAGCCTACAACAGAAGTAGTAGACCGGTACTGATACCTCAATACTCGGTGAAGAGCGAACTTATGTCCAGAGAGTCGGATGCTCGTAGGTTCAGCGAAGGCGTAGTCTCGTGGTCGAAGAACGAAATCATTACGTCTTCTCCAAAGAGTGAAAGATCTAGTTCGTTGAGTGTTCCGTCTGGAACCAGTAGTGAAAGTTCGAGCTCCAGATGTGAAAGCGCTGCATCTGGGTTGAAAGAACAAGACGGGGCTTCTTCTGGTTCAAGTGAAGACCTCGAAATGAAGCAGGACGGAAAATGGTCCTTTGCTGGTAAATCAGACCTTAAATATTCTAAACCAGATATTAGATATTCGCACAGTAGTAACGTTCCTGTCGTACAGATATCAAAGATGAGCATAGATGACGCGAAGAAAGAGGAAGCCAGTGACGACAGTTCCACATCCACTGATGATATTCCAGAATCTGCCCGTTACTATCTCTCATTTCCAAAAACTAGTCCATCCTCGATCAGACGCAGCTCTGAGGAACTCGTGGAACAGACTCGTTCCAGGCTCATGCGTCTTTCTACGGCTAATCGCTCCCCGACGGTTTTCTGCCCGGCTCAGTCGATACTCTCGGTCGCAGCGGTAAAGAGTCTAAGCCATCCAGGCACGCCGCCATCTCCACCGAGTCATCAGGAAATGCGGCGAAAGTATTCAATGGGAAATCAGGACATGCGTCAAAAGAAGCGCCCCCTTTTGAATGAAATACTGCGTGGTGCAGATGCGGTGGATCTTTCGGTGAAGCGGAAGAGATCCGAACCAGCTCTGCAGTTGGGTGGAGACTTGAGAACTGCACAAGATGGCGAAGGCGAGGGCGGCTCAATCTTGAAGGAAGCTCTTCGCGGACGCTCTTCGACGTTCTCGTTTGGTGGAAAGGTTCCCGACCCGGTTGCTTACACGAGCAAATATGGCGGAATATCTACGGGTAGTCACGAGTCCCTGTCGTTCGGCAGAAACAATTTCAACGGACGAGCGCGAGTCGCACTTGACAAGCGAGATATTGAGCGGGTGAAGCGACGCGTCATGGACTGTATTCATTCAATGGTACATTTTGCCATGGACCTCCCGGAGTTTTCCGCACTCCCCGAATGCGACCAGTATTCGCTCATATACAGTGCTTCTCATAGACTCTTGTTGTTGTTCTTGGCAGAAATAAATTTGGAATTTGCCGTGGCCCCGGTAAATTTGGATCGCAGGTCAGAAGACAATGGGACTCCAGTGGGCGAGGAAGCGACGGAATTGAGCCGCGAACGTCTGGAAGAAGTAGAAGGAATGGAATTGGGGGATGGGGGTCCAACGAAGAGGCTGGAAGTTCCGACTGTACAGTTTGTGGAAGGCATACAGACGTTCATCGCCAAGTGCCAGACGATCGGAATTCGTCCCACGGAATTTTTCTTCATGAAATGGATCCTATTATTTCATGCTGGTATGTATTAGTGTATTGATTTGTAGATTTGTTCAGCGGACGACGTTGTAGAATTTAGCTATTGTTTTCCAAAATGATTTCGTGGTTGCTGTTTGGGTGATATTTATTATCAAAGTAATAACTTAATTCCATCTGGATATAGCTGCATTAATTTGAACTATATAGTTAGGTGTAATTAACTTTATATTTACTATATTATCTTTGATCTAAAGTAGATTTAGAGGGAGTCATTATATACTGTGGAGTCTAAATGAGTATGAATGAGTATAATGGAGTCTCGAACCCACGAGAGTTCCATTCACCTGATCGAGAGTTCCATTCACCTGATCGAGATATGAGGTGAATTAATAATATAATAATTAATAATTAATAATTTTGATTAGTAATAGCAATTGGTACAACAGTACAGTTGCTATATGGTCTGATGACGAATCATCACAATGTTATACAGTATCGTTTAAGTATATTTTGTTGTACAGTTACTGAGCTATTATTTGAGGTTAATTTGCTCGCCAACAAAAGATACCCAATTTACATCATGTGATTGTAAAATCTAATTGCAAGGCTGATCTATACGAATTGTACCAGGCTGAATGTCTACTGTACCAGGGTTGTAGCGTTTGTAGCATCCCTCATTGCTGTTTGTGTTTTTGAAGACTTCTTTGTCTACCAATAGAAATTAATTTTTGATCACATATCTGTTCTGGGTCAAAATAAAAACGATGATATTAGAAGCTTAACACTTTTGAATATGTCTTTTTTTTCCGCTGTTTAAGTTTTTTTTCCAGAATTAAACACGGATAATTAATTCAGGTAATTAAGTTAAATCCAGATAATAGCTAGCGGCTAGGTTATCCAATTTTCTGTCTATGCACTCCAGTGTAGCGTAACCAATATGCTGTCTCGAATGCACATCAGTTAAGGGACGAGCACGAGCTTTTGAACCTCGCACCCACTAATCAAAGTCAGACTATTTACCGACTTGCTACCGGCATAGCGTCAGGTGAGTTCAAATTGAGTCCTGCTGCATATCAGCAACTAGACTATCCACGTGTCCGGGTCAAGCCGACTACTTCGATGACGTGCTTTACAATAAACGCGGTTAATACGGATTTTGAGTCGATGTTAGCGTCTAAAGACGATGTCAGGATTGGTTGTTTGTTTGATGGTGGAATGAATTTAGTTTTACGAGTTTAGCTCTTTATTGCAGGGTTAAGCTTGGACTTCTGGATAATTTATATGTAATAAATCAGATGCTATATATAAAGGTGTCCATGCGTTAAGTAAGCGCCAGTTCTCTGGGATTTGCTTGCTGCTCGTGAGTGCAGAAACTGGACCAAAGGTGAACTGACGAGGTCGATACTGGATGAGTACGGAGAGGGCGGGGGGGGGGGCAGACGCCCAGCCATTGTCTGGAGCGCCCGTCTGGAGGGAGGAGGGGTGGGGGTGAAGTCTGGGGCTTGTGTTACGGGATGGAGGTTAAAGTGAGTTGTGGGCGGGGTTTTGGTGTGGGGATAGGGTACTGAGAAAGATGTATAGAGATGCTACTGGTAACGTGCAGGAGATGAGAGAAAGAGAGAGAGGGGGAGGAGATATGCGAGCAGAGAGAGAGAGAGAGAGAAAGAGACGAGAGAGAGAGAGAGACAGAGAGAGAAGCGATCAGAGAGAGAGAGAGAGAGAGAGAGAGAGAGAGACAGAGAATGTAGTAAATTTACTGAGGCAACGGACAAACACGGACAAACGGCGTGAAATACAAGAACGTAGTTTACTACAGCAATCTGAAAAATATTGTAGTACTACGTGTAGAGACAGTAATAAGAGAGAAATAAAGAAAAGTTGGCTCACATGGACACACACACACATTTTAAAATATATAGAAATGTACGGATTAGTTCTTTGGTCTAGAGGTTGTAGACGGCGTGCTTGCTATTGAGCCATGACCTAGAGAGGGTGGAGGCTAGGATACAATCGATATTGGCTTTGATGTTAGCTGTAAGACGTAGCGAATATGAAAGCAGTGCCAAGGTGCAGTTGTCCTTGGCCGAGGTACACGATCATCTTAAGCGCTTGAAATAGAGTAACTCACGGTCATTGTAAAATTCCTTTCTTTATCGCAAGATGTAGTTATCTTAAATGACATTGATTTGATGTAAATAAGTGAGAGAGAGAGAGAGAGGCGGGGGGAGGAGAAAGAGAATAATAATAATACAAATAATAATAATAATAATAATAAAGGTTTAACGTCCATTTCCTCATCCAAGGATGATGTCAAGGACGTTCCCACAGCACCCATCACTACAGATCAATTCATCCAAACCACTATGCAAAAGAAATGTGCTGAGGAGAAGTAAGGTTCTAAATGAAAGCCAGTCTGGTGATCAAAAATGGTCAGGGTAGATCGATTAAATCTACAGTGGGAAAAGGTAAGTCTTAAGCTTGCTAGAGAAAGGTGAAAGAGAAGAACAAGAGCGAAGATTAGTAGGTAAAGAATTTATGATTGTGGGTGCTGAGAGAGAGTGATAGAGAGAGAGAGAGAGAGAGAGTCAGAGACGGAGAGAAAGTTATAGAGAGAGAGGGAGAGAGAGGGAGACTATATTCCTTCATGTCCGGTTAAACGGAACAAAAACATTTCTGCTCACTCACGCGCACACGAATAATATGAATAATAATAATAGTAAAGGTTTAACTTCCGTTTCCTCATCCAGGGATGATGTCAGGGACGTCCACGATACACGAATTCGGCGAAGAGGATAGCATCCCAGCGCTCTATCTATTGGACCACAAAGAAAAGCTAAATTGTTCAGTATTTAGGAGAAGTGGTATTAGTAATAAATGTTAATGTGTTAAATGAAAATAATATGTTATATGTAATAAAAGTAAATATCAAGTATTTCAGTTTTTTGCGTTAAAATAAACTGTGATTGGAGATGTTTTTGACAGCGAAGCTGATTTACAATTGTTAGTGTTATTAGTAGATTTCTTGGTTGTAGATTGTATAGTTGAGCACTAAAGACTCCAGGAAGTGTAGTCTTGTTGTTGTCTATCAAGTAGCTGGACTGCTAATGACACTAGTGTGCTAGAAACTCTTGTTTTTCTGCATCTGAATTGACTTGTAAGCAGACATTCTAAAAAAACATTCAGTAAAATGAGGAGTTAAATTGTAAATGTATCACGAGTGATGCGGTGGTCTGTGATTTGTCACAGTGTGCTTTTCTTGTCAGTTTATGTGATGTTAACGTCAGTTTCCTCACTCGAAAGCGATGTCAGTGACGGGAGAGCTTAGGATTTGAACCCCGCACATACTGATCCGCGGTCGAATATCTTACCGACATCGCCACTTGCTCCAGCCAATGGCGATGTCTATGTTGAAGATGATAATATCACCTAACGGTGTTGGAGGTAAATGATAACGTGCTTCTGATGATATCACTGATAACGGTGTTGAAGATAATAACCCTCTTGTAAATGATAACGAGATTCTGATTATATCACTGATAATGATGATGGATATGATAACGCTGTTGGAGAGGATAACGTGCTTCTTCTGATTATAACTGATAGTGGTGATGAAGATGATAACGCTGTTGTAAAAATGATAACGTGGAGGGTACAGATGATAACGCTGTTGTAAATGATAACATGGAGGGTACAGATGATAACGCTGTTGTAAATGAAAACGTGGAGATCCTGATGATAACGTTGTTGTAAATGATAACATGGAGGTTCAGATGATAACGCTGTGACCTTGATGATGACGTCATCTGATGACGTTGACACACACGCGCAGAGTAGTCTTGTTGACAACGGTGTGTGTTGTTCGAGATATTGTTAGAGATGTTTCGGCCTTTAGTGGGCGTCCGAGTATGATGTGTAAACGTGTGTATGTGAATGAGAGATAATGTGAAGGTTAGAGGAGAGTGAGAAGGTGGGGGAGGGGGAGAGTGCGTTATTTATGCAGAGTATTGGTGGTTTTTGAATCCGTGTAATCTTTCAGAGAAACCTTTATGATGGTTATCTGAAACGTGATCGATATCTTGGTTGTTGTTGTTGACGACGAGCTCATCTGAAATCAAAGAGAGAAGGAGAGAGAAAATTTGAAAGAGAGAGTGAGGGTGGGCGGGAAAGTGAAGGGATGTTTCATGCAGATAGCTCTGTAAACACGTGCGATGTGTCATGTATGTAACAATACGACCAAAAGAAAAAAAGGAAGAGGTATAGCGGTCGTAACTGAAATTTAAATCTACAACAAATTTAATTTAAATTATGTTGGGCTTTAGTCGCTGTATCTGTTACCTAAATGTATAGGATTGATGAGCACAGGAAGGATTGGTATCAAATCCGGTAAATAATGTTCTCCCATAATATAGGATGTTTTGATTTGCGACACAATCTCAAGTCAGAGCGGGAGAGAAACAGGGATAGAGAGAGAAAGAGTGAGTGAGAGAGAGAGAGAGAGAGAGAGAGAGAGAGAGAGAGAGAGAGAGAGAGAGAGAGAGAGCGAGAGAGAGCGCGATAGAGACAGGGCTAGAAAGACAGGGATAGAAAGAGGGGTAGAAGCGTTCGATGGAAGGAAAGAAGAGATGTGGTGGCAGGTCAGTGGATTGTAGAGAGTTGATCCGGTAGACTGGAATGTTCCATCAGATAGGCGGAGTACGGACTCATGGATTCATGCGCTCCGTTGACATTTCAACGACTCCTGCAGAAGTTGTTTACAATGTTTGACTGTCCTTAGACGCTATCTCGACTGATTGATCTGGACCTATCTGTACACTCGACTGAGCCTACGTATAGTCTAGCCTCGTTCCGCCCAAATCTGAAGGTTACGCCTGAACGTCAATACTAGCAGTAAAATACTCGTAGTAAAATACTTGTAAATACTAAAAAAATAAATTATATTAAAATAAAATAAATAAAATATTCGTAAAATGCTTATGGTAAAATACTATTAGTAAAATACTATTAGTAAAATACTATTAGCAAAGGGCTAATTGTAAAATACTATTAGTAAAGGGCTAATTATAAAATACTATTAGTAAAGGGCTAATTGTAAAATGCTATTAATAGAATACTATTAGTAAAATACTCGTAGCAAAATACCTTTAAAATATTCATAAATACTCAAAAAATTAATTATATGGAATTAAAATATATAAAATACTCGAAAAATGTTTGTGGTAAAATGTTAGACCATAGACTATTAGTAAAATACTATTAGTAAAGTGCTAATAGTAAAGTGCTATTAGAAGAATACTATCAGTAAAATACTTGTAGTAAAATACTCGTAATAAAATACTAAAATTATAGTAGTAAAATAATAATAGTAAAGTAATTGTCTAAAAGTACTTGTAGTAAAATACTAATAGTAAAATTCTGTTAGTAGAATACTATTAGTAATTTACTAGTAGTAAAATACTAGTAGTAAAATATTCGTAGCAAAGTACTGTTACTAAAATACTGGTAGAAAAATACTTACAGCAAATACTTGTAGCTAATATAAGAGATTGACTGTTTCAGATATTTATTGCTCTTGATGCTAATTAGGATTATTGTTTTGTTGTCGAGTTAATAAAATCGGTTTGTTTAGATTGTAGATGTCAGTTGTCGTTCTCTGTCGATTTTTCAATGAATTGCAGTCGTCTTAATTTACAATTACTGTTCGACTTTGCTTGAATTATATTGAGCTGTTTATCTCTATGATACAATCGATACAAATTTACTTAAATTGTGAATCGTGGTTACTACAGGAACTTAAAAGCATAATAAGTGTTAGCAATGATCATTTACTCTTATCAATTGTGGTTATTCGATTAAACGATTATATAGTACATTTCGTTATCCTATTCCGATTACCAAAAGCAAACATATACGGGTCGTTGGTATTTAAATTTAGTTATTTTGACAATATGGAATGGATCAGGTTTTCTATACGCTAACTCTGGGGTTGAGACGCCTGTATATGGATCGTATTTATCGGGGCACTGAGCGGAATCGGTTTTCTGTAAATATTCCAGGGAGGAGACAATTGCAGAGTTATAAACTTTGGTATAACCTACCCTTTTACCATCTGCAGAATTAAAAAATAACAATGTATAATATGATAAATTTTAAATCGTGGAGATAATTTTTAGGTAGTGAACTTTGAGGAGAGGGGAGCGGTTCTAGTGTACCCCTGGATTAAGTCCCGCCTGCGAGTAAACAGGTTTTACGATCCTGCTTGTTGTTAACCACACTGGTCCGGATATTCAGTCTATTCACGTGTTTATTCTAACGGCTCGTGCGTGTGACGTCACGCGGCCAGTTCAAAAACTGACTTACTTTCTTCTTGTCGACTGCATTACGATGGCGTTCTGGGAAACACTCGATGTCTGTCGGTCGCTCTTCTTTCTTGTTCTCGGTCCCGTTTATACACTTGTTTGTAGATGACATTGAGAGCGTTTCGAAGTCGTCAACAAGTTTTCACTCCAAACATGTTTTTCCCAATTCGAAAATACGGGAAATCTGCCATTTCTGGTCGTCTGAATGAATAAATTGATTGAGGATGTAGGTTGGGTTGGAAATACGTATAATGATAACCAAGAATTGTAGATACAATCGTTAAACTATAACCAAGAATTGTAGATAAAATCGTTAAACTATAACCAAGAATTGTAGATACAATCTTTTAACGATAACTAAGAATTGTAGATGCAAATTAATCTGCTTTAATTGCTTGGTGGTATGGGCTCATATGATTGGCTGAATAACGCAGGCAATTAGTGGTTGAATTTTACGACATAGTGCTCGATGTTGTTATTGACTTAAGTAGCACTGCAATATTAATGTAACAATTACTAATGTTAATAATTATTGTTAGTTTAACGATTGATTATTGGTAGTAATGTTTTAGATTATACAGTGCTTCAGATTTCGCTCTCTGATATATCGGTTTCTTCGTCCTTGTTGATTTTGCGATGTTGTTTACGATTAATTAATCAGGGCATCTGTAATCGACTTAGTTTTTGAACTCGTCTCTCAGAAAAATTGCTATGTTTTCAATTTTGGTACAACGCTGTTGAGAATATAATTCAAGATATTTATGACATTTTATTTAACTCATGTCAAATCTTTATATCAAGCTTCGATATTTTTATTACGAGAATATTTAGTAAATATGATTCTGTTTTGTTGCAGTAAATAGGATTCTTTTAATCTAGCAAGAAACATAATGAGACCCTTTGCCGGTTAGTATAAACAGTTCACGCCTAAGCCTATATCTGTATATAAAATACCCTGCTTGCGTTAAACTTTTTTTCAAATACCCTACTAACGCTGTACCTATGTACTAGTTATTAAGCTAATATTTCAGTCTACCTTTACGTAATACGTGGTAATCCGCATAAAAGGTGATTCAACCGGTCTTTGATGTGGCACAATGCTGCTTAGAGTGTTGATGTGCGGGGCTTGGGGTAAGGCGGTCTGGTAGCTTAGGCTCGCCCGCCTCTCACGGGCCCCACTGGGTCCCGGGTCCCACTCTGTCACACTGGGTCCCGGGCCCCACTGGGTCACACTGTGTCCCGGGCCTCACTGAGTCACAGGCCTCACCGAGTCACGGGCCGCACTGGGGTCACGGGCCCCACTGGGCCCACGGTCCCGTCTTGTTTACTGGCTTTATTTAAATGAGCTTGTGTGAACTTAGTTTAGGATCTTGAAACGTTGCCAAATGGCTGGAATATAACGTAGATGACTGGTTTGCCTTGCGTGACCTTAGAATTTCTGAGTATTTCTACTACGAGATGGAATTATATAGAGGAATGTTCTTTGTGCGAGTCGATGGGAGAACGAAGGGGAGGGGGGGGGCTTAATGCACAACAACTTCCAGTGAAAAGTTAATATCACTGATATCTAATCATATTTGTATAGTATATATATTGATAATAGCTAATGTTAGCGTCAGTTTCCTCACTCGAAAGCGTTGTCAGTGACGAGCGAACCTGGAGTTTGAACCCCACGCATACTGATACGCGGTCGAATATTTTACCGACATCGCCTCTGTCTCCAGCCGATGTCACATGGCCAATCGTTAACTGCACGTATCGACTAAGCACTGAGGAACCCAACCGGAAACCACCTTCAAAGCCACGTCTTCTCAAGTTATAAGCTAGATAGGTGTGCATAGGACATAGCCTCTTGTGAAGTGATCAACTTGTTGATCTATGGGGTGCTCTTTAGAGAGAGATACAGAGAGGGAGAGAGAGAGAGAGAGAGATTAGCTGATACTCTAAAATATAGCAGTATTGTCTCATGGTCTAACAACATTGGCGAGCCTATTTTAAGGATTACCTCATTGCTTAAAGCGTGAGAATCATCTGCATCGAGGACTGGTATGCGACTGGGTTCTGTAACAAACAATAAAGTGTCGACGCTTTGCATTGCGACGTAGCAGCCAATGCCAGCTCTCTGTCGCATGTAGCTGTTTCGCGGGTATTTATTTATAAAACGCAACGAAGTAGGCCTGCGTTACTCGATGACGATGTTATGCGTGATGTGGAAACCCGAGAGTAATTGAGACATTGGTCCACTTGGTAGATACGCAGTACGAGCAGGTCAATGTCTCCTTCTACAAGGGGCGAGGAAAATTACTGGTTGGTGCTGTATCAAAACTTCTAAAGAAAATATCATCTGAAATATTTCGTGTAATAAAACACGACTAAACAATGAATGATATAGGCAGTGGAAAGTTAACCTAGAAGTTACCTATCGAAAGCTAAGGGGTATTTTAGGTTTGAGAAAGGCTTTATGATGGGCTCGATCTGTTGGTCATTGTGTAATGTCAATCGCTTTCGAGTGAGTAAACTGACACTAACCTTAGCTTTACCAGCTTTTTACTCTTACTGAGAACAGGCTTTTTGTAGGAATATATTCCTTGGACTTGCTAAGCCTCTTCACGTGTCATGAACTTACATCTTTTGTAGCGAGATTGAGTCTTTTGGTATTTAACGATAGATTAACTCTTTTGGGGAGCTAAGTCACGGACTATGTGGTTTAAATTTAACTTGAACCTTCAGTCACAAAGAGCACTTTCGTGATTGATGATACTATTGGGCCTGACAATAGACAGTATCATAGCTGAACGTAACTTCCTGATTGTCTCTTGTTTGTTGGTTGACGCTATTTTTGGGCTAATAGGTTAAGCTTTATGACTCTGTCACTGAGTAATCTTATGTAATTTCCGGTTGTACTTATTAGCAATGTTTGATAAGTACTTTCCTCTATGATTCGTTTTTGGTTAACGTGAACTTAGCAAGTTTTCCGACTTAAGTTTATTCAGTTTTTATGTCGATGAATTCTATTCCATTTTTATGTTGATGCGAATATTATTTTGTACAATTTAGAAAAGATAAATCTCAGAATTAAAATTGGTACTTGCGAAATCATTAATCTTATTTCAACGCTACACTACATATTCTGCATTATATTTTTATTTATTATTATTACTCAGCTTCAATATTTAGTCTTTAATATTTTTTATTTCGTTTAAAGTTATTTTTCTTTAGTATTACAATTTTGCAATTTATGTCCGACGCCTAGTGTGATGGCCCTGACATCATCATCGATCGTGGAAATAAGCGTTAAATCCAAACAAATGATTTTCTCATGCTTCCTCGCGAAATCTAGAGCAGACTGGAGTGTTGGCCTAAGCGTTACATCACACACAGTCGTATTTTATAGCGTACATTATTTAAAATACGATACGAGCTTTATTTACAGAGTTGATGCGGTCGATTTCACTAATGTCTCGTGCACTTGAACTATCGTTCAATAGACTAGTATATATATATAATAGACTAGTATATATATATAGAATAGTTGTGGAACAGATATTATTGAGAATGAGATCTAGTAAAGCTTTGGGGTCGTGAAGTGAGGATGTTTCAAATATTAAAATCTTAAGTAGTTCAGATTTTATCTGGTGGGGTTCAATTGTTTGGACTCATCGGCTTGACCACAGCTCACTGTTGTCATGAATGTAGCGATCCAAATGTTTCGTTTTTCTGAACCTGTAACTGTAGTTTTTCTAATTGACTTTCTTCTTTCAAATATTTACGTTCTTGCGTAGAAACGTGATCTAAAGCGATCATTGCTATATTGCGGGCGTAGAAACGTGATCTAAAGCGATCATTGCTATATTGCGGGCGTAGAAACGTGATCTAAAGCGATCATTGCTATATTGCGGGCGTAGAAACGTGATCTAAAGCGATCATTGCTATATTGCGGGCGTAGAAACGTGATCTAAAGCGATTATTGCTATATTGCGGGCGTAGAAACGTGATCTAAAGCGATCATTGCTATATTGCGGGCGTAGAAACGTGATCTAAAGCGATCATTGCTATATTGCGGGCGTTGAAACGGGATCTAAAGCGACCAATGCGATATTGGCGATATATTTCGATGGGTTTCGGCGCGTGGGTTGAAGATTTGGTACACTTTGATGAGAAGTAGTTCAGAGATAAATGATTTATCAAGGTTGCTTGAACGGTATACGGGTCATAGTACAGAACCGTGACAGATAGCAACTGTTGTTTGTAGTTATCCTTGGCTGTTTGACTGCTGAATGATCTGCCACAGCAGCTGTTTGCTGATTGATCTGATTGAGCAGCTGTTAGCTGAATGATTTTCTACAGCAGCTGCTAGCCGATTTATTTGCTACAGCAGCTGTTAGCTGATTTATCAGCTTCAGTAGCTGTTAGCTGATTTATTTGCTACAGCTGCTGTTTGCTGATTGATTTGCTACAACAGCTGTTAGCTGATTTGTCAGCTTCAGCAGCTGTTAGCTGATTTATTTGCTACAGCTGCTGTTTGCTGATTGATTTGCTACGGCAGCTGTTAGCTGATTTATCAGCTTCAGCAGCTGTTTGCTGATAGATCTGTTGCAAATTAGTGCTCCCCATGCTAGTGCCAATGATAACTTTGATGATAATGATAATTATAATGACCTAGTGATACTGATAACTTTAATGATAATGAAGACTACGATGATTAATCGAGACTTGTAGAAAGCGATACTGGAGGTTCGCCAGAAGTGAATCGAGTTTGTTGATAGTGGCTGGGTCTGAAGTTTGCTCGTTGATACTGACAGCTACAGACAGAACTTTAGCCCAAAGCAAATGTTTGGTAAAATTATTTGAAGGTCCGGCTTAAATACACTCACGCTGTTCAACTAAACTGACCTAGACCTACTATTTGCAGTGCTGAGTAACGTGTGCGAATAGTTGCTCCTCTTGTCGATATGTGTGCGTGTTTCTGTATATGTGCGTGTGTGTGTGTGTGTGCGTGTGTGTGTCTGTGTGTGTGTGTGTGTGTGTGTGTGTGTGTGTGTGTGTGTGTGCTTCTGCCTATTTAGTATTTAAAAATCATGGCTATTTTTTTCTGTCTATTTTTAGTATTAAAAAAATCGTGCTTATTTTTTCCTGTCTATTTTTAGCATTAAAAAAATCATGGCTATTTTTTTCCTTTCTATTTTAGTGTTAAAAAAATCATGGTTATTTTTTCCTGTCTATTTTTAGTACTAAAAAATCATGGCTATTTTTTCCTGTCTATTTTTTAATTTTTTTTATTTGTCTATTTTTTTATTTATTTTATTTGTATTTTTATTTATATTGAATTTTTGTATTTGTCTATTTTTAGGAGCGAACAAGCTGCTCCGAGGTGACGTCATCGCCGCTCTGAACACGTCAGCCCGCCAGGACCTGCAGGAACTCATCTCTCACTCTCATCCTAATGACAAGCTCAGATACTCAAAACTCCTACTCACCCTACACACAGTGTTCGGTGTCAACTGCTCCATGCTGGAGTCTCTCTTCTGCGCCCCTCTTCACCTGGCGGGCGGGCTGGAAAGCTTTGCCCGCAGACTGCTCAGGAACTACCAGGTGAGGAACGATGCGGTGGCCGTGGCCGCTGTGGCTGCGGTGAACGCCTGCAGTGGCAAGGTCAGGGAGGCGTAGAGAGGCTAGGGATTGTCGAATCTCAGGAGGATGACTTGACGGGATCGTCAAATCCCAGGAGGATGGCGTGACGGAATCGTCAAATCCCAGGAGGATGGCTTGATGGAATCGTCAAATCCCAGGAGGATGGCTTGATGGAATCGTCAAATCCCAGGAGGATGGCTTGACGGGATCGTCAAATCCCAGGAGGATGGCTTGACGGAATCGTCTAATCCCAGGAGGATTGCTTGAAGGAATCGTCAAATGTCAGGAGGATTGCTTGAAGGAATTGTTCAATCCCAGGAGGATGATTTGATGGAATCGTCAAATCTCAGGAGGATTGCTTGAAGGAATCGTCAAATCCCAGGAGGATGGCTTGAAGGAATCGTCTAATCCCAGGAGGATGGCTTGATGGAATCTCGATAGAATGAAATCGCTCGGGTCATTAACTTAGTAGGGTTGTGATGTCCCACATAGTAGAGTTGTGTTCCCTGAATGAGAGAATGAAATCACTCGGGTCATTCACAAAGTAGGGTTCTGACTGAATGATCCCTGGATTGTACAACCTCTAGTCCCTTGACGTAATATGACCATGGGTCAAAAGATTTATTCTTGGGCCGCAGAACCCCTAGACCCTTCCTTTAGTAGGGTGGGGATTCACAGAATGTTTTCTCAGCTACGTATTCATGGATTTATGGATTCAGCAACCTTTGATCCTCCAGAGGATAGGGTTACAGATTCACAGGACCCTCAATTCAGTATGTCGAGGCGCCAATGAGTCATTAGGACCTCAGTATAGAAGATTACGGTCAGGGAGAAGCAGGTTGTTGACTCTACTGAGCGTCAGGGAGAATCAGGTTGTTGACTCTACTGAGAGTCAGGGAGAATCAAGTTGTTGACTCTACTAAGAGTCAGAGAGAATCAAGTTGTTGACTCTACTGTCATATATTCCTCGTCATCATCTTCTCATCATCTTCTTATCATCAAGTTCATCTAAACCGTGACTCCAGAATCCTGTGTGTACTGCCTGAAGCAATGTTTTCCTGTAGCAGGAGTTGTATGATAATTGTCAGTCTGAGCGAGCTGTTATTAATATCTAGAGACAGTATCAAATAAAAACTGTATAGAAGCACCGCAGTAATCGGAGATATGTCATTGTTAGTCATGGCCCATACGTGTAGATACGACGATTGTGATTATTTCTAGACGATGCTCTGCATATGTTTATTACGTAAGTTAAAACGGGTGCAATTTAAAGAAAAAGAACTGTAAAATGAAAGCCATTCAAAAGAAACTAAACTAAATTTAAAACAGAAAAGAGGAAATTTATATTTAAATAAGATTTCAAATAGGTAGAGTTTTAAAAAAACTAGAAAGACGTTAAACAGATGAAATACAAAAAGTTTCAAACGGATAAGAATTTTTTTTTGATTTCTAATAGAACGGATCGCATATGCACGACGTCGGTTAATTTCTGCCGAATTTTGGCGATATTGCTTCTTCTTCTTCTTCGTTGTTGTTGTTGTTCTCTGGCGAAGAAAGGCGATGTAGAACGAGAGATGCATAAAACAAAGCGGGTATTAAATGTTCTGAGTTGTATTGGTTGTTGCAGGCAGCTCTTTGTGTACTGTAAACTAACATGTATATTTTAACATCGCCGTGTTACACAGAACAATTTAAGTAACATCTGATTGTATGTGAATTAATCTTGTGTGTGTTCAGTTAGTAAAAAAGCTAATATTAACGTCAGTGTCCTCACTCGAAAGCGATGTCAGTGACGGGCGAGCCCTTGATTTGAACCCCGCACATACTAATCCGCAGTGGAATAGCTTACTGACATCGTCACTGACTCCAGCCTGTGTCAGTTATTAATTAATAGCTAGCGATCTTTCGAAATTCAAATCAATCTAAATCCGGAATCGAACCGGGCTCTCTTGGTTGAAAACAACTGGACGTACTTCATTCAGCCCTTTATAATACTAAGCATTCAATCATTAAAATATTTTATTCTTCTGCAATTTAAAATACTATCAGTCTTAATTAATGCTTTAGTAAACAGAAAGTAAAGAAATGATATTTTATCACTGTTCTTCTGGCATGTCCTTTCATTCTGTTCCTTTTTGTGCTGGACACTTAATGAGGTGTGCTGGAACACTGTTTTGTTGATTGAGTATATAACTATATACTCATGAGGATATGTTTTATTGGAATAACGTGTGTATGTATGTGTGATCATTGTAACAGTGTGTGTGTGTATGTGTAATTAGTGTAACAGTGTGTGTGTGTGTATGTGCTTGACTGATTGTGCTTAAATATCTGTGTAACTAAACTATCGGTATAGGGATTTTTCTTGCCACCCCATATTCGTGTAATATATGCTGCCATTTGTAAGAGATGTGTAAAATGTTTGTATTGTTGTTTAAATGTATTGTATTGTATTTACAGTTAACGTGCTATGTATAATAGCACAATAGTATATATATATATATATATATATATATATATATATATATATATATATATATATATATATATATATATATAATATTATGAATTTAATCTATAAATATTTTAAATTGATAATCAGTTAAATGTACTTATAGTATTCATGAGAAAAATTAATTGTTACTACTTACTTTATAAAATATGCCACTGGGCATATAAAAGTGCTAAATCTTAGATTTGATTAGGTCAAGTCTATCGTTACAGTTGTATAGCACATTTGTTTAGCTATTCAGAGGCCCGAATTTCGAATACCAGCCGAGCCTGACAGATTTTCTTCTTTGAGTTTGAAAGAGACGTTATGTAGACATAGCCTTAGCTATGCAGCTTTCCATACTCTACACTTCTGCTGTAGTTCATTTCATTTTGCAATATTATGTTTACTTACGAACTAATTAATTCCAGTATAAAGCTAAATATTCTGTGAAACCCTTAGAATGATTGTAAGTTGTCATATCACTGCACATTGGTTAAAGTGTGTAGTCCACCTTTAAGTGTTGTGCTTTTTACAAATTTCCCGTTGTTGAATTTGTGGCACATTTTAGTATGCTCTATGTCAATATTTCTAATATGTGCATTCTTGTGTTGAACAATTATTGTTTAAATGCACAGAAAACACACCGTGTTAGCGTGTACGTTGCACGTATTCTGTATTGTAATGTGTGTAACTATTCAATGCGTTACGCATGTTTATTGCTTAAGTTTTCTCCACACATTTACGTGTTTCACATGTGTAATGTATTAGTTTAACATCATTATGCGGAATACAATTCAACATTATTTTGGGGAATACACTTTTCTTGCTTTAGTGTGCTGTATTATTCACGTATAGTGTCTAAATATACCGACCACTACCGACCACTACACTGCTGAGCTGCCACGTGTGTATGAAATAAGTCAGCAACCTTCACTAGAGCATAATAGTCTGTAAACAGCACTGTATATTACTGTCAGTTCGCTAGGTTATTCCCTAAACTCATATATGCAAATTGTTATGCAATCGCGTGTGAACTGGGATACTAGAGATGATCTATATGCGTAGAGATTAAATCTGTGGTTGCTTAGTGAGAAAATTAGTTAATTTGTTGATCTAGGTAATGTATGCCGACGTTATTTGTGCCTCGGTAGACCCAATTTTAAATCCATCTAAACCCTGAACCAAAATCCGAATACTCAACCGCAACGCTAACCCTGAACCACAACCCAACCCTAAGTCACAACCCTAACGTGCTGAGCCGATAGCACATCGGTTAGTTGTTTGATTGCCTATCTATAGGGGGCTGGTTCAGATTCAGTGCTAACTCCTGACATACTTTCGAAATATGAAACGGCATTAGAAACTTGGCTGTAGCCTTTAGTCCGAACACTAAATCTTGTAGTTAGGTTTATTTCTAGAAGAACTTGTGTACGAATGATGGAAATGCTGTCTGCGCTTCTTATCTTTCGTTATTCAACAATTTCTCTCGGATATTTTCCGGTATTTCACGTCTAAACCGGTTTAATATTGGCTTCTGTTTTAGCATGTAATAGCTGAAGTGTTGAGCTGTAATAAATAGCCCTTGGCCGATCGAATTTTGGTTTGATCTGACTTGTGCCATTTAATTAAAAGAAAGAGTGAAAATCTGATTTTAAAATTTAAAAAAAGTAAGAATTCTCATGTCTCCTATATGAGAATTCTTACTAAATCATTGGCCCATTGAGAGTTCATGTGTAAATGTTGATCAAGGTACAATGAACAAGATACCTAACTTTCATTTTCTGTTCTGTAGACTTTGAATCTTCTTAAACTGAATAAGAGTTTGCTTCAATATGTTACAATATGTTTCCACTACCACCCGTCCCTCCACAGACCCCTTTTCACCAAATTTGGACAATCATTTCTTGGCGTAAACATTTAACACACATAACAGTAGCTGTTTATTTTACCGTGCATGCTTCATTACTGTTTTCTTTATTATGGTGTGGTAGGCTTATTAAAAACAAACTATGTTTTGTGTAAGTATGTTTCCCACTTCGTTTTGTCCGCATCCTAGATTATAGTTACGTGTTAGGTGTTTGTGTGTAATTATGTGCGTGTTGTCTTTTTGTAGCTGATTGCATTTTTAAAGCACATGTTTATTAATAAGTAAACGCATTTCTTGAGAAAGAATAATGTGTATTTAGTAAAGAGCTTATTTAGTCAGCTGGTTTGATTTAAACAATTTGTCTCTTAAAACTGATTATATTTATTTACAGAAATTGCAGTTTTGATTAAAACGCGAACGTGTTAAATTTAAATTGTAGATACAGCGGTTCATCGTTAGGGATTTGGGACAGAGGTAAGGTGGGCTGGTAAAGAAGTAATTAATTGTATAAAATATGAAACAGGCCGGTTTGTGATGAAATAATTACATTTATTAACAATGTTTATTTCAATAATTCTGTAGGCTTATTCTTTTAGAAATGAGCATGTTTGAGGGCGTTATTTCTAAAACTCAAATGTTTAGTAGCGATATTATACTAAACAAATGTGTATAATTAGTTAAATACTCCTGTTTCTTGTAAAATACGTTATTGATAACGAAATCTGTCATGGAGTTCGGGGGTATATTAAGAAAAATGTCTGCTTTGGGATGTGGGTGGACAAGAAAGAAGCTTGTTTATTATTAGCTTTGTGTGTTTAATTTGATGAGAAATAAAATTATTCATGAAGTTCTAAGGGTCTAACGAGATATGATCATGTTTATTTCACTGTATTCTTTGCTAGCATAACAATTTTAATTTAGATCTGTCCTTTTAACGTGAAGTAATCAGATTTATTGATATTAATTGAGGAACGTATTGCTTTGTATCGCCGTGCTTCGTATACTAACACTGGTATCTATAGCAAGAACATCTGACTGTTTCAAGAACTCAATATTGGATATGTTTTGTCGGTCTTTATTTTCCTGTGACGGTTTAGAATTAAAGATGCTAAAGTTTCTGGCGGTACGTGGATTTAATTTGTTAAATTAAGAAAATATTCTTATTTACTAACGACGCTTTAGATTATCGTAAAGCAAATCTTCGCTCGATTTATCGCTATCGAATTTTTGAGCTTCTGTAATTCTTTTAAACAAATGGTTTAACAATATTTAATGTGCTATAGTTACATAAATAAATTTGCTTATATTTGAGTTTCGTGATATCGATGACCTTAGTAATCGTAATTACTTAAATTATATTAGCCTGAGAGTTAAATAGACGATTTAAAAATGGAATCATTTTATATCTAGGCTTAAGTATAACTAGGACTTAAAATTTAATTTAAGTCGAGGCTTAAAGAAAAGCGTAATTTGAGTATTAGGCCTCTGATGTGGACATTGAAGACAGTTTACAGCTTGTGCACAATCTAACCAGTCCAACTCTTAATTGACGAATTTAAAGTCAAATTTTTGATTAATTTATTTCTTCAACGTCCTTCTCATCGTCTTACAAAGATATGAGTCACAAATCTGATGCTGTCCATAATTGACGAGTGAAAAACTATATTGGAATCTATTAAATAAGCGCAAGAAATCTACAACCCACATTTTATAATCATGTTTATAATGTGCCGTCTGGTACGTTATGTCATCATGATGTTGGAATCATAAGATAAATTCAAGATAATGTGATGTCTGGCATTTATTTGCCTGCATAGTTTTGCCAGTATACATAACGACTTAAAAGTTTAGTTTCTAAATGATTAGAAACTTTAGGACGCTATGATTCATTTCGTCACGTGATGTTAGATTAAAAGATACCTTTAGCTACTGATTGAAGAGTAATAATGGATTGATTGAAAATTGTTAATGGATTGATTGAAAAGTATTAATTGATTGATTGGAAAGTGTTAATTGATCGATTGAAAAGTAGTAATTGGTTGAGGAATTTAATCATGGATTAGTAATAATTTAATTAAAATGAAGAATATAAGATTCTTGTATTTCAATAGATAGATTTTTAAATGCATATGATTTTTATTCCTTCTTAACGACTGACTGTGGTCCTACAGTGCATTGAGTACTAATTAGTAATTAGACTGCCAATTTTCATTGTTTATTTAAAGTTAAATTTTGCAAACCTATCTGATTATAGCAAATTGTTATTGTAAAACATAATTACAAAATTGAGTGACAATATTATTCTTCGATGTCTTCGTTAAAGATTCAAGATGCTATATGCAAAGCATTTGTGAATTCTGATGTCCCTGACATCGTCCTTGGATGAGGAAACGGTCGTTAAATCTTTATTATTGTTAATATTATTCTAGTTATCAGTCAGTCTGTTAACATTTCAATGATTTCTCTTAAATGCATCGCCGCTCTCAACGGTTTTGTTTAGGAATAGTTTACTACAAAATGAATTAACTTATTGTAGGTACGACAACCAAAAAGGTGCGTCTATTCGTTGCATTAAAGTACAATCCACGATTCTCTTCGTCGTATTCGTTTGTATTTTATTTATTTTCTGTATATATTTCGTTGCGCTGTTTATATTTCAATTGCCTGTCGTACGTCTGTTGGACGATTGCATAAATTAAACTGAAATTAAAAATCACAACTAAATTTCATTGTTGTTCAACTTTGCTGTTACGTATTTGCTTTATTCTAAATTAATTTAATAAGAATTCGAGATCCTAATAATAACATAATAACAATGATTAGAGATCTACTGTCTTCCATGACACCATCGAGCGCTATTGAGACAAATCCAAGCCGGTGTGCTAAAGGAAGGTCTAAAACAGTACATATTCCAAAATCTAGAAAACCAGTTTTATTCTCCAGCTAGGAATCCTGATATTAACCCCAATATTATCATAACTACTTGGTAGCTAACCAATGTGAGAGATCAGTTGAAAGATGAACTATTAATCGGTAAATTCAATACAAGCTCGATCGTTTAACTGCAGAATTAACGTTCTTTTCCTCATCCGAGGACGATATCGGAAACAAAATGCTATTTTTTATTTTAACGTCAAGGTCAGAAGCCTGAAGGGCTTCTCCGCAAAACGTCAGGTGTACCGGTGTACCCTGAAAGATTTTACTTCATGGTCAGCTCTATCTGGAATTGATCTCAGGACCTCATGAACAGCCATTTAAAACTTCACGACATTACCTAAGGCACTTACAAACTTAGCTATTGAGATATTCGTCATACTGCTGTGAAGAGTTTTCAAGTATTTAGCATTAATTGTCGCTGCAACATAGTACCATAGTACAATTGTGAAAAGGAGGAATTTTGAAGTACAGCCATTGGTTGACCTGGGGTGGAAGATGGTACATTGAAATAAGCAATCACACTTAGGCATTAAATAAGCTAATTAAAAGTAGTAATTCTTCAATATAAATTTAACTATAATGTAATCGAAAAATTCAACCTAAATCAAACAATGTAGTTGATAAATAATTTGCGTATCTTTCGCGGACATTAATTGGTATGTTTGCACATAATAGCTTATAGTAAGTGAGGCTGTAATTAGCGTTGTCTGTATCAGATTTTAGACTCTGCTGGGTCAAAGTTTATTCCTTAGTCCACGTCTTTTTGCTTAGATTAAGTTTGATTTTATTTTCATCTGTTTATGCTAGAAATTTTCCACAACAAAATTTTGATTGCACCCCTAGCATAATCTGAGTCTGAAATGTTCCATTACTTTTTATTTTATTTATTTCTAGAGCTGCCTCTACGTTTGAATCAGTAGATTTTAATAGTTGCGGCACCACTGAGGTCTTTTGCACTCTTTGTCAGACATTTACAATTCGTAGTGATGGCATGTTGTATTGGTGCAGATTGATCAACCGTTAAACTTTAATGTAAAAGCAACAAAACCAAAAAAAAATAAAAAACTAAGCAACGAAATTGAAACAGTTACGTTAAGTTTTGTTATGATTATGCTTATAAGAGATATAATTGACTCGTTGATCGTTGGTGTTCTTGAAAGCGTTCTAGACGAAAGTGAGTCGAATTATATAGCATGGACGTTCCATTAAATACAATCCTAGTGGGATTTAGAGACAGAGAGAGAGGGAGAGAGAGAGAGAGAGAGAGAGAGAGAGAGAAGAGAAAGAACTACTAGTGTTTCAGAAATTAGATGTTATATAAAATTACAGAATTGGTAGTTGTAGTCTATTTCTCTGAGTCCACCAGCATTTTGTCTAAGAAATATTCTAGATAAAGTTTCGCTGGCTGTATCATTATTAGGTAGATGGTAGCGCTGTATTTCAAAATGTTCCATAGTCTAGTACCATCGAAGTAAATATTTAAAAATGTTCATTGCACAAAAATTATGTTTCATTACACAAAAATAACTTCTTCTAAAACGGCAGACATAACATTTGTTAAAATAATAATTTCACAGAAATAATCTTCACTAAACGGAAGACATTGGGAATGATAAACAGTTCTTGTCTTTGATGATTCAACACTGAATTGCTTATTCCATTAATGAGAATTATGAGCAAGTGGATTTCAAAACAAGTACAACATAAGTGACTGTTTTTGATGGAATGAATACTGGAGCTGTGGAACTCTCTCTCTCTCTCTTAGTGCACTGCCTATTGGCAGGTCCATGGTATATAACGCCTCCACTCTTCTCTGTCTTCCGCCTTCCTCTTCATTTCCACATATGAATTGGTCTTTAAATCATGTAACATACCTAATCTCGGCCTGCCCCTGCCTCTTTTCCCCTCCATTCTACCCTCTATGACCTCTTTTAATAGACCTTCTCCCCTTAGAATGTGTCCTATCCAACTCTTTTTCCTATTTCCTAGTACATTTATCAACTGTCTAAATGTACCAACTCTCTCTAGAACTTCCTCATTTGTAACCTTTTGAGTCTAGCTAATCCTCTCCATTCTTCTCAATATCCACATTTCCAATGCCTCCAGTTTCCTAATATCTTCCTTTCTTAAGGTCCATGCTTCACATCCATATAATAGCGTGGGACAAACCAATGTTTTCACTATCTTTATCTTTGTGTCTTTCTTTATCTTTGTGACTTGCTGTTAAACTTTTTGTTTAACTATTTTTTAATAAAGCCACTATTTAACTGTTCAGTTCCTTGATGAAGTCACTATAGAACTGTTCATACTTTGATGGAATAAACAATAAATTGTTAAACAAGGATCGTCGTTCACCCAAATGTAATTTTAGTCGCCTCGCTGGATGGAAGCATGCTGGAAAGATATCAACTGCACTGGATCGGGTGGTCGGGCAGACAACACGATAGTCTAACCAGTGATACAACCAAGTGAAGCTGTAGTACATGTAGTGGTGTCGAGAATATAAATAGTAATAGTAATAGTAAACGTAATAGTAACAGTAATAGTAAAAGTAATAGTAACAATAACAGGAATAGTAATAGTAATAGCAATATTAATAGTAATAGTAATAGCAATATTAATAGTAACAGTAATAGTTATAGTAATAGTAACAGTAAGTGTAATAGCAATAGTAATAGCAATAGTAATAGTAATAATAATAGTAATAAAAATAGTAATGATAATAGTAGTAATAATAGTAATAATTATATTAATAGTAATAGGGACACTATTGTTCAATTCTTACTATTCTTAGTGTTACAATATATCACAATAAAAATACAATTAAAGTAATAATAATAATATTATTATTAATATTACTTATACTACTATTGCTACTACTTCAAGTATTACATTTATTATTGTTATTATTATTATTATTATCATTATTAGTATTAGTAGTTGAATTATGATTATTATTAGCATCATCATCTCTATTATTAGATTTATTATTATTATTATTACTATTATTATTATTATTACTATTATTATTATTACAATTATTATCCCAATTATGCCAAAGATGACACTGACTATGTATAAAGACTCGGACATTATTCTTGTATGATAAAAATAATGCCTTGTTGCAGATAAATGGACTACTCCGGTAGGATAAAATGACAAATGTACCATAATTTAGGCCTACTCTAATTTATTATAAATTAAATATTGACCATAATTTGCTAGAGTTCATTGGGCATGTACAAAGCTGCTATGAAACCTTGCACTCTACAAAACTTATACACAACACTAAGATACAATTAGTAGTTCTACTATATAGAGCCGAAAGCACACAGCATATTGCGTACTCAATAGAATCGAATTACAATCCAATTTTTTATTAAAAAGAATTCTTCCACACGATATTTTTAACCTCCACACTGAAGAATTTTATAAGTCAATCAACGCGCTACTGATGGCAGCAATTACTAATACCTCACTCCAGGATTAAATAAATTATCTAATTATTTGGACTGATTTTCTGGAATTTTTACCGTTTTTTACCTTCTTTTTGCTCGCCGGCTAGAATTTGACTCAATAGTGCTCGATGTTGTCATTGATGAACGTAGCACTCTAATTGTCGTTATTAAATCCTCGCCAGTTAGGATATAGACTGAGAATGCAAAATTCAGAAGGTCATGTCACAGAGATCTACCCCCAATCTCCCCCAGAATTCGACGAGAAGGCTTTGATTAGGGCCGCGGTTTTGGGCGCCATGTTTTTTATATCATTTGTTGGTAATTCGCTGACTCTGCTCTTGATCTTCTACAAGGGAAGACCACGAAGCACCACCACAACTCTGATAGCACATCTGGCCCTGTCCGACCTCATTGTAACCTTCTTCTGCAACGGAGCCGATGCAGTCTGGATCTACACCGTACAGTGGTTGGTTAATATTTAATACATATAGCGTTATTTCAACTCTCAGGTAGCAAGACAACATTAGGAACAAACTACAATACAATCATACAAGTAAACACAAAAATTGCGCTGAAAAAAATTCGACGCAAGCATACACTCAATCAATCAACTCAAAATTAATAACTAAAAATTAATTAAATGATTTCCAGCGATCGTTCAAAGAAGTTTCGCAATAATGACTTCCAGATAGAGCAGCCTTAATAGAGCACAGTGGTTAAAGTGGAGGGAACGTAGGGTAACTGACTTCCCTAGCGCTCATATTTTCTGAGGTGCGTTCCCATGCCAGAGGCTCGTATTAGATATTAGGAGACCTGTATTTACGTTAGAGGGGGCCAGGAAAAATTCTGATCCTTTCCCTAGCTCTCAATTCCAATTTTAACCATTGATAGATTATATCATGCAATCTCACCTCCATACTTTACCACAATTACATACGGCGAAACAAGCTATATAAGAATAATAAACATCTCGCAACTGAACCACTGTCATTAATATAGCTAAAATACAGAATCTGAGAGATTAATTAAAATAGACCGTACAACCAAATTTACAGGAAAAGATCGTGCAAAAATACCTCAATGATTCCGATCTCTCTCTTGTTTTCTATCAATTGGCAGGTTCAAGATACATATTTCTACTCGCAGTCTTCCTCTATGCTAAGTAGCAGCAATCAATTTAATAAGAAACCTTTATCACACTTTAAAGTTGCCTTTATTTATCTCAGGAAAATATGGTTCTGAGATGATTTTCCATTGCTTTACCAGTACTCCTATTTAGTCATGCTCTACGACACTTGTTGTTTACGATTGATCTATTCTGTAATCCGTATGCATTGATGTGAAGGTTCGAAGTGTTAACTAAAAAGTAAAAGATAAAGATACATGTAAAGCTACAGTTACAGCTACAGTTGAAAATCAAAGCCAAGGCTTTAGCTAGTCTTAACGTCAGTTTCATATCTCTATAATGATATCAGTGACGGGTGAGTCCTGGATTTTAACGCTGAACCTTTAAATTAAAACATTTGTTTGAAGTTGAGTAAAAAGAACGTAATGAAATAAATAAAATGGTCTCTCTCTGCCCAATGAACATTTATAAAAAAACCACATTAAAATTCATTGGGACGATAAATTATTGATCGAGGATGTTCTCACTAATGAGCGATGGAGTAATATACGCGACCATATTCCTTGCTCTTTCAAATAAAAGTAAAATTTTCAATAAAAAGATCTTCTAGCAAAGACCAAGGGCTTTACAATGGCATTGTAATAATGCACTAATAGTAATATTAATGGTTAAAAGAATTACTTCCAATAGTAATTATTGTCAATTGGTAATCATATTTTTTCTACTCGAAAGGAGAACTAATTAATCAAAAGTACAAAACGAAAAATGAATCTCAAAAGAATATTTTAAAATAAAGAGTGAGCTTTTTTCTTAGATTAAGCGAGGCACTATCCTATTAATCCTGATCCTACGTAAGGTTGGTCCTATGTAATGTTGGTTCTGTGTAATACTGATCCTAAGTAATACTAGTCCTGTGTAGTACTGGCTCTATGTAATGCTGGTCCTGTGTAATACTGGTCCTATGTAATACTGATTCTATGTGATGTTGGTCCTTTCTAGTGCTGGTTCTATGTAATACTGGTCCTATATAATGCTGGTCCTATGTAATGCTGATCCAATGTAGTACTGGCTCTATGTAATACTTGTCCTATGTAATGTTGGTCCGATATAATACCGGTCCAATGTAATACTGGTCCTATGTATTGCTGATCCAATGTAATACTGGTCCTATGTAATACTGGTCCTATGTAATACTGGTCCTATGTAATACTGGTCCTATGTAATGCTGGTCCTATGTAATGCTGATCCAATGTAATACTAGTCCTATGTAATCAGTGGAAATCTTGTCCCGCTGTTTTGACGAATGGACTTGTCAACCACAGAGCCCGATGGCGCTTCTAAAGCACACAGCAGCAGGGGGCGCTTTCTCTTTTCTCCGCTCAGTGTCTGGAAAATTCTCATTCCATTACGTGCGCAGAGATCCTGGGGTGGAGATAGATTTCTCTGAAATGTGGTTGAACTGAGTCGAGTCGACAGGCATAGGTTCTAAATTCATGCGAGGCACATGTTTTCTACCGGGTTGCCTGAATTAAACCGTGATGAAGCTAACCTTCTGTTTTGTTTTATTTTACTAAGAATTTACTGACTACTATTACTAAAAATTGCCAAAAAATATTAAATATTAAAAAAATATTAAGTATTGCCAAAAATTCAAAAAAGACTTAATGTGGGTTTAACCACCCACCCTTCAATCATCTCCCAGTAGTCTGACTCTATGGTCAGAATGAAAAAGTTATTGGTTTTTCTGCCTAAACTTTTCTAAAACTGTCCTCAATCACGAATAATTAATTAAATGTTCTGGTTTCAGATCGTTAAATCACCGCCCGGGGTTGTCTGGATGTTGCTTCAGCTCTATTTCTTAATTTTCCCATCTTTTACTCTGCAGAAATGTTACATTTTCAAGTACATACCCCGCGTAGCACAACTTATATTAAGCTTACTGACACCTCTAATAGCTTTGTTAATCTGTTTGCTTGAGCCAGTGTATCTTTACATTCACTAACAACAGTTCAAATAACGTCATGTAATTTTACGTCCCTGATGTTGCCTTATGGCGAGGAACCGGAAGTTAAATTCTTATTGATTATTATTGATTGATCTTTAGTTGAGTTTTTTATATTTACTTATCGTGGTCTTTCATAAGCTAATTTTACTTAATTCCTTATTTCATAGTACAAATCGTAATTGTACTTTAATCTATGACGTCCCTGACACCATCCTTGTATGAGGAAACGGACGTTAAACCTTTATGATTATTATTATCTAGTGTAAGTTGATTTACGCCGGCGTCAGACGTCATTAATTTTTCACTAACAATCGAATGGTCATAGAGATCGCAATGAAAACAATCACTGCTTGCAATAAAATCCACTTCAGTGACGTAGCTCGATATAATCACGGTCCACAGATGAGCGTGGAAATTGGACGAAGCCAATGAAATGCCACTGCTCGAATTAAAACAAAACCCCCGGGGGCCTTAGCACCATTCGCCTCCCCCGGACACGGAGGTCGTCCCCCAGTCTGGGTGGACGACCCCTTACAAAAACATTTTACTCTAAATTAATTAATTATCTATGTGTTCAGTTTACAATGGTCAAATACATTCACGGATATTTCCGAAAAGGATAGGCTTACAGCTTTATATTTCGCTTTAGCCATTTAACAATGAACGATGACGGTGAAAACGCGCAACATAATAAAAGTAAAAGTCGCAAATAATGGAAACGAGTAAAAAGGAACGTGTATTTTTTAGTAAGTACATTTTTACGTGTATTTTTAGTAAGTATCGGCAGGTCATGCACAATGGCAGGTCCATGGCACAAAGTCATAATCGTAGTTTTTGTTCTGTTTAATAAAACAGTTTGACTTATTGGTTTGTCTTATAACAATCGCTAAGCGTCTCCAAACATTTGCGTTAAAAACTAAAAAAGCCAATGTTAACGTCAGTTTCTTCAATCTAAAGCGATGTCAGTGACGGGCGAGCACTGGATTTGAACCTTTCCTAACACATATGTAATTCGGGTGCTACCGTACACTGGCTGGAGCCAGTGGCGAAGTCGGTAAGATACTCGACCGATGATCAGTATGTGCGGGTTCAAATCTTGAGCTCGCCCGTCACTGAGATCGCTTTCGAGTGAGGAAACTGACGTAACTTTAGCTTTTTAAAAACCAAGAATATGCTAATAAATTTATATTTCAAAAAGGAATTTAATAAATAACTGTTTTCCTAGTAGAAGATTCAGTCTCTTTTTGACGCACTCTCTATTGACGCAGATCGATAAGGACTGCGCTATTATGTAGTGACCCATCGAATCGTCACGGTCAGTATCGGCGGGTTTTTAATGGCTGCAGATCGTGTGACATGCACGAACACGATCTCTCTATATAATTCCATCGAAGCAGAGTTCAATATTTTGCTTCTTCCACAGGCAGATCAGAGCTTGGTCCCCTCTGCAATTGCTAAATATAAGATCCGTTCGGAGCCACTGCTGATAATTTTTCCAGCAAACCACATTTCTATGTTTAAATTCCTTTATCGTACCGGTAAATATATATATATATATATATATATATATATACACTAAGATATATATATATATATATATATATATATATATATATATCTTAGTGCATATCATTATTATCAGTGCCTTTATATATATATATATATATATATATATATATATATATATATATCTTAGTGCATATCATTATTATCAGTGCCTTTATATATATATATATATATATATATATATATATATATATATATATATCTTAGTGCACTGCCTACTGCCAGGTCCATGGTATATAACGCCTCCACTCTTCTCTGTCTTCCGCCTTCCTCTTCATTACCACATACAAGTGTGTCTTTAAATCACCTAATACACCTAATCTCGACCAGCCCCTGCCTCTTTTTCTTTATATACATGTATATAGATACAGCATATGCAGTATATATATATATAAAGGCACTGATAATTATATATATATATATATATATATATATATATATATATATATATATATATATATATATATATATATATATATATATGCCAAAACTGTTTGATGAAGAATTCACTTACTTTAATCTGCACATAGAAAAACATTTTCTTTTTTAATTTTGAAATAATACCTTTATTTTCTAATAATACTGTTTGAAATACCACTGGCTTTTAAATTTAATTGCTGGTATTTTTCACTATGTTATTGAGAGATAAAGACTTTAAAGGGCACTGATTTAATATGACGTTATGCTTACTTTTGTTATTTTCAACAATGGCTTTGATATTTTTTCTTTGAACGAATGCAGTGGGATTTAATGTGCTTTGAATTATTTTTAAACCTTACTATAAATATTTCTATTCTAAATCTTTTGGAACGAATGGGATTTAAGGCATTGAAATCCGTGGAACAACTAGGATTTAATACTCTTTCAACTATAGTCTATATCACGTTTCACGTATCGAAAATATGAAGCAACGCAAGATAGTCGAAATGATCGAATCAGGGTCATTATTTGGATAATTGAGGCGGGGGAGGGGTGGCAACTTCTCCTATGTATTGAGCAAAGAAACATGCACACACGTCAGAGTCAATTAATAACAATTTAAAGTCCGGCTCCTCGCAACAAGGTAATGTCAGGGACGTCTCAAGCAGACTCTTCATCAACAGACGCCAAAGTACAACGAGATGACGACTGAGTACACAAAGACCGCAAGAGAAAGTGAGATCAAAACAGTGCAAGTCCAAGATCCGAGGCAACAAGGTTAGAACATTGACCTATCTATATTGACGCAACTGATAATATCGAAAACCACCTAAAAGCTTAGAAATCCATCAAATTTGATGTGGTCTCCGACCTCTTAAACACGAGATGGAAAAGAGTCCTTCATGTTATACTATGTACTAGAGATAACATAGAGATATTTTGAACTATATTACTTATGTTCTTTGTACTATACTATTTTTGCTATTCTGCACTATGTTATCTATGCTATTTGTACTATATTACATTTGCTATTATGTACTATGTTATTTATGCTATTTGTACATTTGCTATTATGTACTATTTTATTTATGCTATTTTGTACTCTGTTATCTATGTTATTTCGTACTATATTCCTTTTGCTATACTGCCCTATCTTATCCATGCTATTTTGTATTATTTAATCTATGCTATATTGTATTGTTTTAAAGGTACGCCGGTACGTGGATGTGCAAGCTGATAAAGTACATTCAACTCTTCGGTCTCTATCTCTCCACTTACATCATCGTCGTCATCGGAATAGACAGGTGTCTCGCTATTCTTAATCCACTGAGTCAGGTAAGGGCTAGGCCCCGGGTTCAAATCCTGGTCAGCATCGCATGGGCCCTCAGTGCCATCTTCAGTCTACCTCAGGTCAGTCTACAGCATCATCTTATTGTCCTTCTATAATGTGCATCCGTGTTGCGCTCGGGTGCTATTTGACCACTGCAGAATAGGGCAACCGCAAACAAGCTGCTGCATGTAAGTAAGAGGCGACTAAAGCAGGAACTGAGGATGGCAAGAGAGGACCCACCTCACCATGAAATACTTTCCCCCAGAATTAAATGGTAATTAATCCATCTAACTGAGGAAGGCAACGGGAAACCACCTAAGAAACCATACTTTTCCAAAGCTATAGGCTACATAAGGTATGGATAAGGCATAGGCTTTGTGAAGGGATTAACTTGTTGATCTAAGGAATGCTCGTATGGAGCGAGAAAACAGACTTTTTTAGACCTGTACTGTGTTAGCCTCCTCCTCCTCAACTCGTCTCACATACACACAACACCTCACAGTACCACATATATAATTGCTGTTAAAGCAATTATTAAATAAAGTAATTGTAAATAAATAAATAAATAATATTGCACAAAAACTAAAATAAGTGCTGCAAAAATTAATAATAAATGAAATAATTGCTGTAAATATAAATCATAAATAAACAATTGCTGTAAATATTCAATATTAAATAAATATTCAATGCAACATTTGTTTGTAACAACAAAAAATTAATATAAAATTACTGTAAAAATAATAATTAAAATAATTGTTTGAAAAATACTGCTCTCATTATTTGCACTGATGTTTACTTGAACCTAATTCTTTAAAATAAATTTTATCGAATAGAATCTATGGTTACGCTTGCTTAATTTTAAAAATAAAAAAAGGTTTTTAGAGGATTCACTTGGTACGCTTGAAATCGATTCAAACACAGTTCAGAGACATTACGCTTCATGTTTTAGTTTTGTGTGAGAGTTTCGACATTTTTCAAGATGTTTTCGCCTTAGCAAAGTTTCCACGAAGTATTTAAAAAATACATTCTTACTACAAAAAGTAAAATAATTTATCACTTAACGTTCAAGGTTTATGGTTACTTGCCGGTCAGAAACTAATAAATTTTATTTCTTCCTAATACTGACTGATTAATTTAGTGACTAGTGGATTTATTGTTTAGTTAACAAATTAGCTGATTGAATGATTAACTAATTGATTAATTAGTTTGTTATTTATTTGTTTTATTAATTGATTGATTGAATGACTTGCTTTTTTGGAGTTTATTGATTGATTGACTGAATAATTGACTAATTGATTAATTGAGTAATGAATTGATTGACTGACTGAATGACTAGTTGACAGACTCAATAATTGACTAATTGATTGATGGACTAGCCAATTTGATTGTCTGTATGACTAATTGACTAATTGACTGATTAAGTAATCGACTAATTGATTGAAATGTCACCTCACGCAACTCAGCTGTACATAAACTGTATGATTGATATGTCACCACACACAACTCCGATTAATTAATTAACCATATAGCTGTACATAAACTACATGATTGATATTTCACCACACTCAACTCAGCTGTACATATTTCACGTGACGAGAGCCCCCTATGAAGAGGAGTTTTTCCAGTGCGTGACCCACGGTAGCTACACCGCCAGGTGGCAGGAGCAGCTCTACAGCTGTCTCTCGGTGCTCCTCATGTACGTGCTGCCTCTGATCACTCTGTTCCTCGCCTACTCTCTCATCTTCTATACCATTGCCAGAAAATCAAAGTCCTCCATTCCAGGTATCAGTCAGCCAATCAATAAGTTAATTAATAAATTAATTAAATAAGTTAAATGTATCAATTAATTAAGTTAATTATAATTTAATTAATAAATCCATTACTGGCTAGAGCCAGTGGCGATGTCGGTAAGATACTCGACCGCGGATCAGTATGTGCTGGGTTCAAATTCTGGGCTCACCCGTCACTAATTTCACTTTCGAGTGAGGAAACTGACGATAACAATAGCTTCATCAGCTTTCTACAAATCCTTTGTATCATTCATCTCTGTCTTCACCAACCTTTTTGTTCATACTAAATATGTGAATTTGTTGTCGAATTATTTTACATCCTAAGTCTTAGATATAATCGATCTAGCCTGACCCCATCTTTGATCACCGGACCTTACTTCTCCTCAGCAAATTTCTTTTGCAGATTTGTCTGGGTGAATTAATCTCTAGTGATGTCTGCTGTGAAGACGTCTCTGACATCATTATTGGATGAGAAAACGGACGTTAAACCTTCAGTATTGCTATTATTATTATAATTATTATACTGAAGTCCAAACTTGAATCTGTTTCAATCAAGGTTGGACAAACGGAAGAAACGAGGAAATGTTGGAGAACGACACAAGAAACAGATTGTTCAGACGAGCTAAGTCGAGATCCCTCCAACTCACCGTCATGATCGTGGCAGCTTTCATCGTCTGCTGGACCCCCTACCAGGTGACCTATATCGTCTGGACCTTCGTCGACATTTCGGATAGGGGCTACGAATACACCGCTTGGATATTCTGCTTCGGCATGGCCAATTCCATGGTGAACCCCATGATATACGGAGCTTTCCATCTCTGCACGAGACAGAAAGGGTATGTTTCAATTATTGGACCTAAGTGCGGATATTTAATTGATTGCTTGATTGTATCGTGCTAGTATATGCTCATAATGTGTACAGTTATAGTGTAGTACAATCATACTGTAATGCAATAATACTGTAATACAATAATACTGTAATACAATCATACTGTAATACAATCATACTGTAATACAATCATACTGTAATACAATAATAATGTAATACAATCATACTGTAATACAATCATACTGTAATACAATAGTAATGTAATACAATCATACTGTAATAAAATAATAATGTAATACAATCATACTGTAATACAATAATAATGTAATACAATCATACTGTAATATAATAATAATGTAATACAATCATACTGTAATATAATAATAATGTAATACAATCATACTGTAATACAATAATAATGTAATACAATCATACTGTAATATAATAATAATGTAATACAATCATACTGTAATACAATAATACTGTAATACAATCATACTGTAATACAATAATACTGTAATACAATCATACTGTAATACAATAATACTGCAATACAATCATACTGTAATACAATAATAATGTAATACAATCATACTGTAATATAATAATAATGTAATACAATCATACTGTAATACAATAATACTGTAATACAATCATACTGTAATACAATAATACTGTAATACAATCATACTGTAATACAATAATACTGCAATACAATCATACTGTAATACAATAATAATGTAATACAATCATACTGTAATACAATAATAATGTAATACAATAATACGGTAATACAATAATACTGTAATACAATAATACTGTAATACAATCATACTGTAATACAATAATAATGTAGTACAATCATACTGTAATACAATAATAATGTAGTACAATCATAAATAGTTTAATACAATTATAATATAACACTGAAACTGAAACTGAGTCCTTATTAAATTCAGAACCAGCATTAAAGGCAACAAAAAATTAATATTTATTGGCAATTAAGTAGCTATAATATAACTTATCTTAATATATATATATATATATATATATATATATATATATATATATATATATATATACATATATATATGATATCTACTTAATTGCCAATAAATATTAATTTTTGTTGCCTTTAATGCTGGTTCTGGATTTAATAAGAACTCAATTTAATATCCTTCTGTTATGATTTTATTATGAGTGTCTCCGTGCGCGCGTGTGTATGTGTGTATATGTATGCGTATGTGTGTGTGAATGTGTGTATGTGTGTGTATGTGTGTGTTCGTGCGTGTGTATGTGTGTGTATGTGTGTGTATGTGTGGAATGTATCTAGATCCTGCCTGTCTGTGACGAATATGGATATAAATAATAATAAGAAGAACTCTAAGTGAGCGTTTTCAATAAATATAAACTCAGATTAGATTACGTTGCGTCTGATTCCGGCAACGTAAAAAAGTTGTAATGATTTTGCACCCAAGTATGCTTATCCGTTTAGTGTTGTGAGATTCCAAAAGCCTCCCTGGCTCTTTTTATTAACTTACTAATTATTACACTTTAATTGATTAAATTG
Organism: Enchytraeus crypticus; assembly: GCA_905160935.1. NCBI lineage: Eukaryota > Metazoa > Annelida > Clitellata > Enchytraeida > Enchytraeidae > Enchytraeus > Enchytraeus crypticus. The sequence goes on from CAJHZI010000527.1 coordinate 717,188, forward strand.
ACAGTACACCTAATGCCATTTCTAAGAGCATCTATCCATAATTTATAGCCCGCAGCCCGTTCATACTCTCTATTATCCATCTTAATTATAAGATTGCTAGATTCACTCTTTTGTACAGCAAATGGATGTATTTATGACAGGTGAAATTGAATTTAGCGACTGTCTTCAATTTAAATTAACGTAAAACCGGAAACAGGTCGTCAGGGCGGCAGTTAAATAAATCCACAAACGAAATCACTTCCGAACTTTTCGCCCGTTGTTTAACCCGGAAGGGCTTTCGCCAAGGAATAGATAAATATTAATCGAACACTTTTCAGCAGTTTAGAGAAAGTAATTTAAAAGTATCCGTTGAATGACCCAGTCGGTTGTTGTCGGTTGTTGTCGGTTGTTGTCGGTTGTTGTCGGTTGTTGTCGGTTGTTGTCGGTTGTTGTCGGTTGTTGTCGGTTGTTGTCGGTTGTTGTCGGTTGTTGTCGGTTGTTGTCAGTTGTTGTCAGTTGTTGTCGGTTGTTGTCGGTTGTTGTCGGTTGTTGTCAGTTGTTGTCGGTTGTTGTCGGTTGTTGTCGGTTGCTGTCGGTTTTTATCGGTTTTTATCGGTTTTTATCGGTTTTTGTCGGTTGTTGTCGGTTGTTGTCGGTTATTGTCGGTTGTTGTCGTCTGTTGTTGGCTGTTGTCTGTTGTGCCCAATTGGTTGTTGTCGGTTGTTGTCGGTTGTTGTCGGTTATGTGTCGGTGGATTGGGGGTCTCAGGTTCTAAGTCTAGGCTGACTGTATCTGACGGTACTCTTCGTTTGCAGAAACTGAAATTAAATTTTATCCTGTCTAAACACATAATATTTTAAATATTTTAAATCAGTCCATCGCCAGATAACAGCCGAGTCGACCACTTAAATATAATAAATGTTATTATTATTTATTATTAATAAATATAATAAGTCCTATTATATTTTAGAAAGTGCAACGTCGCTAATAGTTCGATAATAAATATGGCTGCCGAAGTGGTTTCTCATTGTTTGCTCCTGCTTGATGGTCCCATTTAGCGGCTAACTTTAATTTAACAGTTACTCTTTCTCGTGAAATTTTCAAGATCTAATGTTATATTAAAACATAATCAGCTGCTATTTGCTTTGAAATTCTAGAAGTAAATACTTAATGTGATTACTTTGAAACTCTAGTACAACCACTATGACGAAACTCTAAAAACCTTTCAGAATACACAACTGAGCGTGTTCAACTTCTACAAAAGAGCTAGTCCATATGAAAAGCAATTTTTGGTCCGTTAAGCTAAGATAGTTTTGTATCTTTTCATTTAGGATTAGACTTTATAGGAAGAATGGTTTTTTAATTAAGCGTTAGATGCGGCAATCTGAAACACACAGACTTGCAGAAACTGGCGCGTGTCATAAATTTATTTTATTTAGCGTATGCGTTAATCCAGATAGTTGCTTCACTTGTTAGGCAACTTAGCGTAGACAAGTCCACCCGGTAGGCAGGTTAGAGGGCACTCCTCAACGATATGTTTCATGTTTTGCGATTGGCCGCAGTCGCAAAGCGGTGAATCACAAATACCCCAGCGAAACTCACTTTCTCTGCATCTACCATGACCCGTACTGAAGCGATTCAAATGGCACGAACTTCCTCTGCAGAGATTCATTCCTGGTAGCGCTTGAGACGGATCCTGAACCAGATGGTGGTTTCTAACATCAGCGATTGACCACTCTAATCTCCACTGAGACAGAGATGCCAAGGGATCACATTGCTGCAGTAACTCCCAAAAAGGATATCGAGATTTGAGTCTCTTCGGAGGAGGATTAGACAAGTCCAGTGATAAAGGGAGGGCATGATTTTCACAGACCCTCTGCAGTTGTTTGTGTGTTATCTCCTTACGACGGATATGAGGGGGCAGTATGTTACAAAGAACTGGGAGCCACGGCGTTGGAGTCGATTTGATTGTCCCAGAAACTATGCGCATGGAGTCATTGAGACGCGCATCGACGAGTTTTGTATGAGGCAGACGTTCCCATGATGGACAGCAGTATTCAGCCACCGAATAGCACAGAGTAATCATAAATAAATAACGTCATAAATAACGAGATGCGACAGACCATTAAAAGAATAATCTAGTTGTAGATTTAATTTCATAAATAAATGTCATATTAGTTTTAATATAATTAAAATATAATTTCAATTTTAGATTCTAATTATAATTTTATATTTAGAAACTTAATGTTACAAAGTTACTTAGCACTAAGTTAAACTATATTATTTACTAATGCAGTCTACTAATGATAATGGTTAGTATATAATATAGACCTATATGTAGCGCAAATGTCAATGGTTAAGCGCATATTGTAGCTAAATGCTCTCTATGATTATCTTTCACTTTTAATGTCATATGCTTTTATGTTTAGCATGTTGGGCAGTTTGTAGTAAACTGTTCAAAGTTCAACTCTGCTAATTGGCCGATCCGAGATGCTACTGTATGATCAGTTCGAACGGGAATTGAACCCACGACCTATGGAATACTGTAACAACCACTTAAACTTCATGACGTCACCTGAATCTTTGTGCACTGGACTTTTTCGACAATCAAAATAATTGCAATATTATAATAGGTGCTACTATGCAAATAATTGCATCAGAGAACAGAATAGGCTACTTTAAAAATAAACTTCCTTGATATACAATGTCAAAGCAATGAGATAGCTGAAAGTAAAGTTCAACGTCTGTTACTGTATCACAAGAGATACTGTCAAGCACGCTGCGGCTTGGATTTGAAACGAAAATCTCATTCTTATAAGGCAGGCGTGTTAACAACTCTGCCACCAAAACGGTAAATTGTAAAAAGAGAGTTAAGGTCAATCCGAAGATCGAGAGAGTCTAAATAGCTTAGTGTGTAAGTGCGTCAGGTAACATAATAAAATTCTAAATGGCAGAGGTCCTGGGATCAATTCTATGAAATAGTTGAACTGAGAGTAAGATCTCGGACATTCACAGAACTGGTAAAATGAATAATTGACTAACATGCCAAATGATTAAACCTGTGATATTAAAATTCTTAGATGTCATCACATATGATCACTTCACTATAACGTACATCAGCTTTAACTTCGAGATGCTCCGAAGGCGCATACCGATTTAGACATTTTAAAAATTACTAATTTTATTAATGTGTATTAATTATCCATCATCAACATCATATTCCCTTCAACCCAGTTTAACTAGGGACGTTATACAAATAGATCTTCTCCACTCCTCCCGTTGGTTGGGAAATTTTCCATTCGTTTTAGAATTTGTATTTATGATTAATGGAATTAATTTAACAATATATATCTAATAATAATAACAATAATTAGTGTGCTACAGTCATGAATGGCAACATCGAGCACTATTTACACAAAATCAAGCCGGCGAGCAAAATGAAGGTCCAAAAACGGTGCAAATTCCAAAATCCAGAAAATCATTCCAAAGTAAAGGGAATAAAAGTAATTTATTTGTAATTTTTCAGGAAGACAAGCGCCACGGCGACAGCCTTGATTCAAGATCAGACTTTAAAAAGATTAACACTTCAATCTACCGGCAGACTGTGACGATCATCATCATCATCATCTTCATCATCATCATTATCATCATCATCATCATCATCACCATCATCATCATCATCATCTTCCCCTTAATCCAAGTCTATCGAGGGACAGAATACGAATAAACCTTCAATTTTCCATTCGTTTTAGAAAATTTTGTAGCAATTTCTAGAGCCTAGGCGCATACCAACCGAATGCCCTTACTGATGTTGGTTTGGATCTTAGTAATTTAGTCGTATTCTACGACACGTGCAGTCACCGGTTGTTATATTTTTCAAACAACCCGGACAAAACACGAGTAAGATTGTGACAATATAATTAAAGCATAATTTGAAATACGTGACAACTTAATACCTTGCAGCCAATTAACAAATCCAATTATTGTAAAAACTCTATCCTTTTAGCACGTGAGCTGTTCTGAACTGTTTCTAGCTTTGTGAGATGAATGCTGGAATAAGCTTACATTAATCTTTGTGACGGTAGCTCGAGTGTATATACTGTATATACGTATATACATGTATATATACATGTTTAAATATATATATGAATGTGTGCACTGTGTGTAAGCTATATAATAAATAAATATACATGCTCATGTAGGCATACATAATTTTATATACAATATATATATATATATAATTATGTATATATATATATATATATATATATATATATATATACTAATGTTCAATAATGTTAAATAATGTTAAATAATGTTCAATAATGTTAAACTATATATATATATATATATATATATATATAATTATGTATATATATATACTATATATATATATATATAATTATGTATATATATATATATATATATATATATATACTATATATATATAATTATGTATATATATATATACTATATATATATATATATATATATATATATATAATTATGTATATATATATATATAATACATATACATGTATTTCGTTTCTATGCGCAATATTTTTTGTAGAAAACTCTTAGATTATACTATCAATTTCGATCAAATATAGTTGAAATATGCTATCGTATCAATTTCGTTTAAGAGTGACATTATACCAATTTTCTTGTTTCACTAAGCCAAGCATAAAATCTTGTCAGATTTTTTCCATTGAAAAATGCAGCATAACCTCTAAATATGGCTTCACGTTGAATATAATGTTCTGTTACAAATAGAACATCGACAAATATTGATAAAACTAACGTTTTATGAATAGGCCTAATGATTTTTTCTATTCATATTATTGATAAGCTTTTGATTATTGATAATTTTGTCTAACTTATATATTTATTGATAATTTTTATAGACTTGCAGATATTTTATCTTCACAGATTTATTGATAGCTACTAAAACGAAGAAGCTTCATTGAAGCGGATAAATTTACAGCATTATCCATATTAGATTTTCAGATATGTTTATTTACATTATCCATATCATCATTACCCACATTATCCTTGAATAGGGAAATGGACTTTAAATCTTTGTTATTATTATTCCTGAAAATGTAGGGATATATTGATAATGCTTTTAAGGTTGGAGATTTATTGCTAATGTTAACGAACTTAATTAATAAAAAATTAAATAATGCTACTAGTTAATAATGTTAAATAATGTTAAATAATGTTCAATAATGTTCAATAATGTTCAATAATGTTCAATAATGTTCAATAATGTTCAATAATGTTCAATAATGTTCAATAATGTTCAATAATGTTAAGTGTTAATAATGTTAAAGTAATATTACGATAATATCAATAAAATAACGTTGATAATCTTTGCTATATTCGTTGAACTGCTTTTAACGGTTTAAAACTTTAACTCCATTTCACTAATTTAACTGCTTTATTTCACTTTCCTACAAATTCGTGGAGTTACTATTCAGCCGGATTGAGCGTTCACAGAAATGATTCTGATAAATTCTCGTATCTACGGCTTTGGGTTGGGCTTCGGTTGATCTATAAAAAAAGCTCAGCTTAACGTCAGTTTCTTCACTCGAAAGCGACTACAGTAACGGGCGAGCCCAGAATTTAGACCCCGCACATACTGATCCGCAGTCGAATATCTTACCGACGTTGCCACTTTCTCCAGCCCATATATCATCCACTTTGGTAACGCTCGGGAATTTGCAGTCGGAGAAATTGCTGTAACAATGGGTCAGCACTCGTGGTCGTATATCTTTATACGCGCAGTCTTCATTTCAGCAAACGCTTTATTGCTCGGTTTCACGACCTTAAATGGACTCGTAGTTCGCTTTTGGGATTTCAGTAAATATGGAGGTCGTACGTTGCAATTAAAATTCTACAAAAGTCAACAGCTGTGTTACTGGAAACCAGCCGTCTTCAACTGTTAACAGAAATATGTTTCTTGGGCCTGTGATTTGTAAAAACACGAGGGAATATATTTTTTTCTGTTTAGTATAGTAACGTCTCGTATTTTAAGAAATTTTGGCAATCAAATATTTTAACCGAAGAGTGCTTGGGTAAATTTTATTGATTGATCAAGGCAGCAAAGCCACACACCCCGCCTAATCGCTTTTCTCGAATGAAAACTTTCTATTCTTTCGGCCACTGCCTCACACTTGATGAAAGCTAATAATTTATTACGTTTTTCGTTATGAGCTAAGACGCTGATAATATCACTGTCCAGATTTTAATAAAACGAGTCTTGCTATTATTTTATTTCACATTTCTTTCATTTTACAAATACAAATTTATTTAAAACTTATCTAAACGGTAAATCAACGATTGTTTAACGATTTAGATCTAAACGATTAACCAGTTAAGATCTAAATAAAGAACCTTCAACTGAGCACTAATATAGACTTCAAAATTAAAAAAATTAAAATATTGCAAAATATTAAGAGGTTAAGATAACAATATTTAATTAGGTAGATGAAAAGCACTCAACATTTCCTAAGTAGTAAGCCAGTTCAAACGACATCAAGAATTTAAATCGCGAAACTATGTCAGATGTTAGGTAAGCAAACTGGCCTTGACGCTAAACTAGTAACAAAGTAATTAAAAATAAAATTATTGCAGAAATATTAGAAACAAAATTCAGATAATCAATCTAATGAAGTTATAATTATAATATTTTGGTAAGCAGGATAGCTTTCTTTGGGAACGCACCTGACCAGTAAAAACTTAGTAAATGTTAATCGAAGCTGAGGAAGGCATAGGGAGCCCACCTCGTCATAAGTAGAATCTCCCGAGAATAGTGGTATATCAAGAGGAATGTTACAGATTATTTGGAGATCCACTTATATGTAGACATGAAGGGAAAAACGGAAGATAGAGATGAGCGGAGGCGTTATATACCATGGACCTGCCAGTAGGCAGTGCACTACGAGAGATAATATAACAATAATAGTCTAATAATACTTCACTGACATGTGATTATTTGAAAGTCTGTAAGCTACTCAAGTAAAAAGATAAATAATTAAAATAATAAGAGCAAGTCTCCAGATATTCATCAATAAAAAAACAACACAAAACGAGTGTTGTGATCGTCTATGAAAATATCGAGCATGACGAAATAGAATATAACGGTGCAAGGATTTTGAAACAATGTTCGAATTTTTCTTAAATATACCAAAAACATTTTTCGACAGAATCTTTACCAAGGATAATTTGTTCCAGACTATTCGCCAGATCTCCTAACCAATTTAGCAATACAAAATAGAATACCCAAGCAAAAGTAAAATAGAACATCGGATTAAAAAAAACTAAGTAACAAAAGGCACAATCATCCACGGGTCCAGCCCGAAATTCCAACAAAAGTATGAATAAAATCGCTCAACGATAACAGTATGGCAATGAAAATATAATTCGGTAGTCATGAAAATATAATTAGATAATATAATTCTGCAATCACTTGGCAATCGTGTCGACTTAGTTAAAGTTAAAACATCTCAGCCGCATAAAAACTTCACAAAATTAACTATGATGACTAAGTGGTTCTTAATCACATATTTTCAAGACAAATAGGAACAATAGACCCGTATTGAGGTTTGTCATTTTTTGTAAATGATAACATTTTAAATATTTCCGACAGTTCATTTGAACACTTAACACTAAATCAAGAAAATTCTTCACAATATTTTCTATATGTTTGTATGTATATATGTATATATATATATATATATATATATATATATATACATGTATATATATACGTACATGTATATATATACATGTATATATATACGTACATGTATATATATATACATGTATATATATATATACGTACATGTATACATGTATATATATATATATATATATATATATATATATATATATATATATATTCATCGCCATCTTCCCTTTAATACCAATTTAACTAGGGGCGGGATACGATATATATATATATATATATATATATATATATATATATATATATGTATACACGTATACAAGTATACATGTGTATATATATATATATATATATATATATATATATATATATATTTATATACATATATACAAGTATATATATATATATATATATATATATATATTTCTAAACATATATACTTATATATATATATATATATAAACAAGTATATACATACATATATATATACATATTATTTATATAGAATATAAAAATAAATAGACGTTAACAATAACTTATTAACAAGAAGCTATACATGTGTATTGGGATCAGAAACAAGACTAAGACAGAGTGCATGGTCCCTTGGGTCTGCCCACCCCCCGTTAGGCTTCATAGGGGCAAGGATTTTGGGCAAGTACTCGGCTATAGAAAGTCCTTCAGGAAATAAACTGGAGTTAACGGAAGCCATGAGCTCATCCAGCTTTGAAACCACAACACTCGAGTCGCAGTCCGTCTTCCTATTGTGAATGCCACTGTAAAGCAAAATAGCAAATAGAAAATAAAATAGCAAAAGATAAAAATAGCAAAATAACTCTAAGACAACCGTCTCTGTCACTATCCTTTTTGGTATGGAAAAAGAAAATATAGCAAAATTACTGTAAACTACCCTCACTGACAATCCTCGTGTTGAGTCTGGGTTGCTTGAAGAATAGACCAACCGTGTAAATATGCATGTGTCGTAGAAGGCGATATAAAAACCAGATCTAAACCAACGTCAGAAAGGGTATTCGGCTAGGCTCCAGAAATTGCTTCAAAACTTTAACGAATAGAAAATAGTTTATTCGTATCCCGACCCTGGTTAAACTGGGATTTAAGGGTGGATGATGATGATGATGATGATGCTGACCCTCACTGACATCTAGTGTTACGGAAACAAATATTGCAAAATAACTTTCAAATAATCGTCTCTGACAGTATCCTTTGTGGTAAGGAAATAGACGTTAAACTTAGCTTCAGTTAGACAAATTACGTAATTACTAAATGTAAGATGTTAAACAGTTGTTTACTGGTAACACCACGACATTGAAGCAATATTCCGCGGTCTAGCAATCATGCAAACTTAGTTAAGTTATTAAATACATTATTAATAACAATATTACTATGGTAATAATCTATTAATATCGTGTAAAAACTTATATAATTTTATTTTCTATCATTGTCAAAAATAATACAGTACACCAATAAATATTCAATATTATATGAACTTATTTTAATAATTAAAGTAACAAATCGGAAAAGGACAATGATATGGGACTATAACCATGGGCTGGTATGAAGTTTTAACGGCATATATATATATATATATATATATATATATATATATATATATATATATATATATATATATATATATACAATATAGGCCTATGTATTTATGAGTAAAGCATTAAATTTATGACAAGAAATCTCGGATTTATAGTTAGTTACAATACACTGAGAAAGAGTGAGAGAAAGAGTGAGAGAGAGAGAGAGACAGAAAGAGAGAGAGAGATAGAGAGAAGGAGAGAGAGAGAGAGAGAGGCAGGTGAGGGTAACAAGCTTGACTAACCATTGGCCAATGTGAAAGACTCTGGGAGATCGAACAGTCAAGACCTTGAGCTTTGAACTGAGGCAGATCGTTCCAAGCGCCTGCAGCGTCCAGTCCCAATTGTAATCATCGTACTGACAAAACTTCTGAAAGTCCAAATATCCGTAGCAAATAACCATGGCGAATAACCACAGAGAATAACCATAGCGAATAACCACAGAGAATAGCCATAGCGAATAATCATAGTGAAAATCCGTAGCAAATAACCATAGCATTCGACTAATGCAGTTCACGATTGGTGTAACCTAATGTGGACTGAACACAAAACAGGCGATTTACACTACATATTTATACTAATATAATAAATATTAAGCTGTAATACTGTACTACAATACTGTAATATGTACATTTTAAACTATTTAACATTAATTTATGGTTTATACTTACTTTATATACTATTAAAATGTCTAAATTATATCAGATTGAGTTAAATCAGCACCGGCTGCAATTGATGCGCCAACAAAAGACAATGATTACTAATAAAGATGGACAGGAATGAAGGAACTAACGAAAACTATTAAAAGCAGCAACTTAGAAAGGAAACTATGTAGCACATGCGTACGTCATTTGTGTAACAATACGAGAAAAAATATAAATACTTCCGAGCAGCCTTTGATGACAAGCCACATCGATCTGTCCATAGCCATTGCAATGTTATGTTTACTAGAGATCCAATTAACGATCTCCGTCTGCCAAATAAAAAATTCAACTTTTAGCAAACTTAAATGTTTAACAGTGTATGCATCAAGGTAACTAAATGTTACATGACTCTCGATAGATAGGCTTACTGGGTTTTTATTTGTTGTACTCGGGTAGAATAGACTCGTCATTTACTTCTCCTGTTGTCAGAAGACTTAGCGATAACTGAGGAAGGGAATGAAAAATACATTTTTGCAGCTACTTTTCACTAGCTATAAGTAGAATGGTAAAAACCGGTCTCAAGCGGTCTCGAATCTAAGACCATCTCTCGAGGACTGTAAGTCTGACTATAAGCTACATTAGAGGACTTGTCAAGGCTTAGCCCTTGTGATGGAAACTATTTGGTGATTGAAGAATTATTCTTGAAGAACAAGAAAATAGACAACAATTAGAAATATGTGCGTTGTACATGCAATTTTTAGAACAGAAAAGAGAGCGATTTTGACTATGTGTTTGAGTATATTTTTAGACCAGCATGTAGAGTTTTAGGATATAAATTACAGTTTATTTGTCACCTGTGAGGATTTTCGCCTCACAGGTGATCTTTTTAGACCAGCATGTAGAGTTTTAGGATATAAATTACAGTTTATTTGTCACCTGTGAGGCTTTTTCGCCGTATATCGGTTTTTTGTCGTGGGTACCCACTGTAATAATGGAGCAGTCAGCACAATATCTGAAACACATAGGACAAATAATCAGAATTTAAAGTCAGTTTCAGCATTCTCACAGGACATATTAATCTGAACAAACGCTTATATATGCAAAACAATCTCTGACGGAGTTCATGAAAACTTATGTAAAGTAGACTATAATGGGGCTAATGCCAACTTATGTAAAGTGGACTAAAATTGGGCATATGTTAACTTAAATAATACACGTCGTAACCGACAGATGGATCTCAAATTTTGCCTTCTGTATCCTGAATAGTATACAATATACTACTGGTACACCAAACGTGTTAAAAGGGGAGATTAAGCAGGACCTTAGGCAGGTAAAGGGAAATCACCTTAGTAGCCATATTTTCCCACGTTATAAGGTATATTAAGGTGTTGACATACTGAGAAAATTTAAAAATATTAACCAAACGAAGAAAATAACAAACTTACATCAAAATGATTTTAAACTTTTTAAACGGCGAAAGGAAAAAGCTTACACTAAAATGATGTTAAACTTTTTAAACGGAGAAATGAAGAAGATTACATTAAAACGATTCTAAACACGTATTAATTGAAGTATCTTACTTGGCCCTGCGGTTAATCATTTGCCGTAGAACGACTAGAACATCAGGCGTGACATATTGGTCTTCCTCTAGAAAGAGAATGGGTTCGTTGTAGAACTTTAGCACGTTTAAATGCTCGAATATGTGACTCATCTGGATAAACAAATCAGAGGCTAAATGATCAGTAACAATTTAAAGATTTACTTATATACTGTAGAATATACCTCTCTCTCTCTCTCTCTTTATATATATATATATATATATATATATATATATATATATATATATATATCTCTTCTGTGCTGCCACTTGGCAGGTCTACGGTATATATGAGAGATATATATATTTATTTCAGCATCAACACAAAATCACTGACAAATACGAACAGAAATAAACATTTAAAAGAATTAAAATTTAAAAATAATTCCAGAGAAACACAGGGTATCAAACAGTCCGTAAAATATATAGAAAGGAATTTTATTTCTTATTAATACTCAGAGTCTGTTTTCACGCTCCATATAGAGCATTAAATAGATCAACCAGCTGATCCTAAGATAATGATGCTTTATCTATATCTTATTTAGCTTCTAGAGCACGAGTTTGACATTTATTGCCTGTTCACGACTCAGCATTGACTAATTCGGTATTAAGGTCATAATACAACAACAACAACAATAGCAACAACAAAAACAAAAACTCACACAATTAGATTATTGAGTCCTACTTTAACCGTATGACTCAATAATCTAATTGTGTGAGTTGATCGTATTGAGCACTGTGTAACTAAATCCAAACCAACACTACAATAACCATAAATTAGGCTTACAAATTTAAAAATAATTATTCTGGTTGTAAAGAACCCGGGGTTTGACAGAAACGATAAAATTAGTACTATTATTTAGAATTATATATTACTATTATATTATTATTATGATTATTATGATTATTATGATGATGATGATTATTATTATTTTTTTAAATATTATTGTCATTATTATTATTATTATGATTATGATTCTGATGCTGATGATGATGATGATTATTATTATTATCACTAATTATTGTTATAATTATTATTAATATTAATATTATATTTTTATAATTATTACTTTTATTATCATCATCACTATTATTATTAAAATCATACTGTCCAAATTATTTTTGTTTTTTTATTGGTTCCATTCATATATTTATGTCGTACCACAATAACAACGAACACACAGTCAACAGACACACAGGTCTGATTAAAAGCCTATAACTGGGACCTACATATAACACAACAACGGGTAAGCCGTGACACATAAAGTAATGCAGTTCAGCTGTCATGTCTGTGACATTTAAACTGTACCATTCATTGTTGTTATTTACAATAGTAAACCGTGTCTATATCGTGACAGTGTGTTACAAAGGCCCCGTGGAAATATTTCAATCGTCTGTTACTACTTTTCACCTGATGATAAATATTAGGTGGATTTGAGAGAATATTTAAGGGGATAGCATCCCATGTTATCATGTTTCACACCTCAGGTTTTACAAACTAATTCATTCACCACTCATTTACTTTTCAGAATTTGAATTAAACTGCAATTTATTTTTCTAAGATGTTTGATTCTATATCATGACCTGAAACAATCTTCGAGTTTGCTTTATAAAAAAAGCTGGTAAAGCTAAGGTTAACGTCAGTTTTCTCACTCGAAAGCGATGTCAGTGACGGGCGAGCCCAGGATTTGAACCCCACACATACTGATCCGAGGTCGAGTGTCTTACCGACTTCGCCACTGGTTGGAGCCAGTGGCGAAGTCGGTAAGACACCATACTTCGACTATTTATACTATTTATAAGCTCGGATACTGTTTACCCTCATTGATTTTACATGTATGTAAAGTAATGCAAAATGAAAATGAACCAAGTAAGAAAACTGGGTTTTAACGTTTGAGGCTTAAGCATTCTTTGTGCTAGTTCTTCAAATACAGAGAGTAGGCCTAAGCAGTCTAGTCTACTCTGGTTTAATCTAGTTTAATCTAGTTTAATCTAGTTTAATCTAGTTTAATCTGTGTTTAATCTAGTTTAATCTAGTTTAATCTAGTTTAATCTAGTTTAATTCAGTCGAGTTTGCAACATAAGTTGCGCTGCAAATTATTTAAAACATTCTATGAAAGTTCATTATTACTTCTCAAAGCGATATAGGTTCACATAGATAGTAATGCGTTGTATATGCTCCTAGACTATTAACAGTATGTTATTTGCACCTAAGCCATATCTGTTATTTACCCCTACGTTTTCTACGTATCCCAAGTTATGTTTGCCAAAATGAATTTATACACATCCCAAGCTATATACCTGTCATTTGCACCCAAAACTACTACCCCACCAGTTGAATTCTTGCGCACCCCTATCTATGTTTAACACAAGCACCAATCAGTACATCTATAGGATGGAATTATGCGAACAGAGAGCGGGTGACTTGGCCTTCATCTGCAATACATGTAGGCCCTATATCTAAAAGCAATGACATGATCGTTTGTGTGTAGCAGACTGTGTTCAGAGTTTTTATGATGGGTTGTGTGAATGTGTCTATATACATTTATATATATATATATATATATATATATATATATACATATATATATATATATCTATATATATATATATATATATATATATATATATATATATATATATATATATATATATATATATGTATATATATATATATACAGGCCCTATATATACAGTGTAAATATATACATTATAATTATGTATATATAATATATACATAAATTCTATATATTATATATTATATATATATATATATACATAATTATTAACTAATAGTGACTAACTTCTTGATTATGAATATGTACTTTGAATATGTATTCTTGAATATGTACCTTGGACCTGCCACTTAGCAGGACCCTAAAGAGAGAGAGAGAGAGAGAGAGAGAGAGAGAGAGGGAGAGAGAGAAGTTTACAGATTAATTTAACTGGTGGCTGTCAGCTATATGGATTTCCACTGTACCTGGTGACTTAACGATTGTCCATTAAAATTAGAATGTCTTTCTAAACCAAACGTCTTGAAAGAAAGCTAACATTTCTTCTATAATTTGTTTTTGAGTTAAACTTTTTATCATCGGCTGTCTCTAGGAGACACAATTGCAACAATGACACTGTTGCTCTAACTGGTGTTGCACCTGCTATTGTTGTGCCGTTGTTGTCGTGCAGTGCTACAGATCCACAATGGCACTGCACGCTAGCTGAAATAAAGCAATTTGATTTAAAGCAGTGAACCGTTTAGAAAGGCGTTGATGTTTTTAGTGATCAAACTGAAGACAAGTTGCAAGACCTTTGAATGAGCAATAATGGAGATGAAAATTCGAGCTTTACTCGTACATAAAGGAATCTGAGTCGAGTTTTACGTCATTTAACATTTAATATTTTAAAGCACACAGGGGCTTCATAGCATTGCAGTATTTCAACGATAGTATTACAGCATTATAAAAGATTAAACAATTTCAATTAGTAAATCCATGATTTTACTGGTTTCTGATTTCGAATAAATTACTGCTTATATTTTAAAGATTTTACTTTGTAGGCCTTTCTCTCTCTCTCTCTCTCTCTCTCTCTCTCTCTCTCTCTCTCTCTATATATATATATATATATATATATATATATATATATATATATAATTGTATATATAATATTTATATAAATATATATTTATATATATATATATATATAATGATACATGTATACATATATACCGTGTACATAATATTTACGCGATATTGACCTGCATTAGAGCTGAATCATTTCGTATCACGGATATTGCTCAAATCTATTTCAAACAATTGCATCGATTTTGGCGTCAGTCATGCTTTCTGGATTTTTCCACGCTAGCTTCGATGTTGATGGATTTAAATCGAAAAAACGCGAGGTAGCGTGTTGTTTACGGAATATTTAATGAGCCCAATAAATGAGGGGACATTTTTTCTATGTATTTACAAGGTTGACCCAATATCCCACTCCCTCCCTCTCTCTCTCTTTCTCACTCTCTCTCTCTTTCTATCTCTCTCTCTCTCTCTATCTCTATCTCTCTCTTGTTATTTCACTCTCCATTTTCTCTCTCTTTCTATCTCGCTCTCTGTCTCTATCTAGCTCTCTATCAATATCTCTCTCTGTCTCTCTCTATCTCGCTCTTAATCTCTATCTCTCTCGCTTTACCGTCCCTAACTGCAGATCACGACAAATAGCCACTCCAATATTCTCTATTTTTATCTTCATACTATCTAGCTCACTTGCAATGCTTTATTAAATAGCATAACAGTCTTAGTGTGATCTAGGATGAGCACTACTCTTTCAAGGTTCAAAGCACAAAATTTACGTTTCCCTTCATCATTTAAAGCCAAATTACGATTTCTCAAAGAGAAGAAACTCAAACTTAATGTTGAGGCAAAATCACGCTAAAAGTATTCGATATTAATTCGGATGAGCGCTAACTTTTGGACTATTCATTTCGACAATTTGATGGTACAAGGCACAAATGTAACCTACCTTCCACATCCAATGATGCTTCACCTGAGCAATGTCTGCCTCTCTGTAGTGACCGTATCTGTCCGGATAGGCAGCGCTTGTGCAGTTTATGTTGAGAGCACTGAGCGATAAATAAACATCATCATCGTCATTATTATCATCATCATCGTCGTCATCATTAACATCATCATCATCATCACCATCATCATCACTATCTTTTTCTTCTTTCCAAATCCCAGTTTATATAATAACTAGTATGTGGATCTATGCAGGTGCATCTATCTTAATGCAGCTGAGGATCAGGACAATCACCTCAGATATTTAATTTTTTTAAGTTAAAGATATCACAAGGTAATGGTGCATTAACCCAAACTAATTAACGAATATAATTTAATGTATGTTAGTCATAGCTGTACCATCGTATGAGTTAATCTCTGTCATTTGTGAAGTGATTATCTCGTTGATCGATGAAGTGCTCTTTATGTAGAGCGAAATCACAAAGCACATGTGAGGAGAAATATTTTACATTAAACATACCACTTAACAGAACGAAGCAGAAGAGTGAGAGAGAACAAAACAGAATAGAATTAAAATAGAATAGAATAGAATAAAAAATAGAAAAGACTAGACTACAATAGAATAGAATACAATACAATACAATAAAATAGAATACCATAGAATAGAATACAATGGAATAGAAGACATTAGAATAGAATACAATGGAATAGAATGCAATAGAATAAAATAGACATGCAGAGAGAGAGAGACAGTGATAAAAACAGAGAGACGGAGAGCGAAATTAAATAACTTTGAATTAGCTACATAACTATTATGCTTACTTATTCCTGGTTATATTTTTCGGTGGGCAGTCATTTGGTTCAGTACCTGGAAACTTGGTGGAGTAGATCTGAGTTGAATATGGATAGAATATCTGCATAGTCTGTAATGTCAAAAATAAAACCTGTTGCAAATGCAGTATAAAAATAGACGCATCTCCGTTAGCAATCATGGCTGAGTATGACATATCTTTTTATTTAATTAATCTTATATTATTGCCATTATATCTTATTTGATAACAATTTATAATAATAATAATTTTAATTTTATTTTCTATTGCCAAAAAGGTTTCTAAAACGAATGGAAGAGGTTGTGACATAGTATGAGACAGAGAGGAGCGGAGAAGGTCCATTAGTATCCCGACCCTAGTTAAACTGGGATTAAAGGGATGATGATGATGATATCTTATTTTATATTATTAAATTTAGTAGTAGTACATTTTTACTATCATAAAAGTCTATGAGATTTCTCAGTTCTACACAAATCCTGTTCTAATTCAAAGAATTAGTTCTGCTATCTTCTACACGAATGTTTATTAAGAATAATACTTTTTCTCTTTAATTACTTGTCTTTGTACCGTTTTTCTGGACTCTGGATTTTTGCACCGTTTTGGAACCCTTATATGGTTTTTGCTCGTTTTCATGGATTTGATTCAAAAGTGCTCGATGTTATCATTGATGATAGTAACACTGTTATTGTTGTTGTTGTTGATGTTTGCTAATTTATTAACTAACGGACAGTTTACTGCGCCGCTTGCTTACTTTCTTCTTTCACTTTTCGGTGAAGGAAGTGAAAGCTGCGTGAAAGCAAAATATGAGTAATATACATTGGACCTGCCAATTATCAGAACATTGCAGAGAGAGAGAGAGAGAGAGAGAGAGAGAATCACTAGCAGTATCCTCATTCGAGCCAACTAGACGTCGTGTCCCTTTGTGCCTCATTTGAATATCATCGTTATAGAAAAACATTTTTATACTCTGTTACACCTATAAAAACCAGCCGGTCAGTTCTTATTGTAATATTTTCGTATTGTAAGAGAAGATTAGTAAATAAATGTTTATAAATACCAGACAGAAGTCAACAGTGGCCACGAGCTGATTTATTTCAGGAGAATAAAAGTCGTGACTGAATATCAGAAGCGCCTCGGAGATACCAGCGGCTTTTCGTAAAGAGTTCAGTAGATATCGTAGGTAGTCCGTCCTTCTATGACACTGAAGTCAATACATATTAATATACTGTTAATACATATTAAATTACTAATATACATGTATATATATATATATATATATATATATATATATATATACATGTATATGGTATATATATATGGTATATATATATACCATATATATGTATATATGTATATGTATGTGTATATATGTATACACGTATATATTCCAAGGGTAGACAGGATAGTTTTGCCCAGCAAATGTTAGTCGTAGCTGAGGAAGGAATAGGGACCCACCTCGTCATAAGAAGGATCCCCAAGAATCTTGGTATATCATGTTATATGGTTTAATGATCCACTCTACTCGTATGTTGACTATAGATTTTAGTGTGAATATTACTAGAATATTTGCCATGTTTATTACACGTATTACGTATAATTAAATGAGAGTAAAATCGTCATCATCATAATCCTCATCTTTCCTTTAGTCACAGTTTAGCTAGGGTCGGAATATGAATGAACCTTCTCCTCTTCTCCTCTCAGTCCCACATCATATCAAAGTCTCTTTCATTCGTTTTAGACTATTTTGTGGAGATTTCTGGAGACTAGTCCATCACTAACCGAATGCCCCTTCTGACGTTGGTTTAGACCTTCGTCGTGTCGCCTTCTACGACACGTGCAAGTCATCGGTTGGTCTATTCTTCTAACAATCCGGACACAACATGGGATATCAAATGACTGAAATAAAAATGGAATTTGCCAGTATAATAAAAGTTACCTGTATCACTATGACAACCGCAGAATTTCCAGAAACCAGTTCAAACAGATCCATGTTGTTGATCATCTGCTTCCGGTTTAAATTCAGCGCATATTCCAGTAAACAATTCGTGTCATTGCAAGACGGTTCATCCAATTTAGGAGCTCTGTAATCCGGCTCATCAGGATTAGTATCCGTACCGTTATTACTTCCGTTGACTGAATGGCTACTTCGCAGCGACGATTCCAATAGGTCCATGCCGGAAACTGGGATTGGGATTTGCTCAAAAGTTATACTTTGTTGGTTTAATGAGTCCATGATGTTTATCATGATCACCAGTACTGCGCAGGATACTAGAAAATATCTGGCGTTGCGTCGAAAGCTATGACTACTTCTAAACATAACTAAAGCGTTAAAATCTCGGAGTCTGCATCGATTTCAGAATTGCTGGCTGTGGCTTTTGACCGCTAGTATCCTTACTCCCTATTATTTGTATACTCGTAGCTATTTTTACTTTATGAACTCCATATTATTCTTCGAGTAGTTTCATGGCAGCGGTTAGAGAAAACGACGTTGAAAGCAATACTCTGCGCTTGCACTGTCGATAGATTAGCCTACTATAGACTACAACAACAACAATAACAATAACTAGAGTGCTACTGTCGTCAATAACAACACCGAGCACTATTGAGCCAAATAACCTAATAAACCTAAGAACAAAAAAGGAGCAGAAGCAGTGCTAAATCATAAGTCTAGAAAATCAGTCTAAAGACTGTGGTTGTATTAATACAATATTGTTAAGCGATTTCATTACATTATTCCAAGGTTATTGGATATAGCTCGTGTACTTTTCGCAAAAATCTAGCGATTACTAGAGCTTTGTTGTGGGAAATGAGAAAATCTGCTAAAATATCTGAAAGTTTTAATTTAATGTGAATATATTCTCTATTTACGCTAAGCTTTCAATCTCTGGCGTATATACAGTATATAGATTCCTGTTACTAACCAGGCTAGGCCATTTATCGCATACATAAAATAAATAAATGCAGATATATATATATATATATGTATATATATATATATATATATATATATATATATATATATATATATATATACGTGACACTCGTGACAGTGTTGACAACTTAACTTCACTTGCTATATTAATATAACTAGATATAGATATTAGCAAGTTATATGATGAATGCTACTTCAATGTTCAATGTTTCATGTTCTCAATGTACTTCAAGATTTTGCTTTGGTCTGATTTGTTCGTATTCGTGTATTGCTAATATTTTGTTATGGCTTAAGCTTCCCTGAGATTTAGGAACAATATATTCAGCATAATCATGTGGCATCGGAACAATTGCCGGTCAACTTATAGCTTAACGTCAGGGTTCAGAAGCACAAGGCTTCTCTTAAAGAAGACTCGACAAAATCGCGCTACCGTCATAAAAATCATGTTAATAGTGTGTTAACTTAACCAGTTAACAACCATGTATTGGTAACTAGTAGGCATATATAGATGTAGTAGGCCTACTTGTAATTAGACTAGACCGCGCGAACTGCCTTATAAGTAAAGCTTACAAAATAAAATTAGAATAACACAAAATAAAATAAAATAATACAAATCAAGAAAAACTATTTAGCAATCATCAAAAAATCAAGGCGCTGCTAATGTGACACAGAATTACATGTATTAGCTAAAATTGACTACAAGTTTAATGTTTAATTGAGTATATCATGCAAAAGTATCTCTATACTTTACTTTAAGTAGATCGGTACGAAAGTTCTATTAAGACATCGAAAATACAATCAAATTCAAAGCTGATCTTGCCAAATTCGCCGAACATTATCATTAGTTCCTTTTTAATATATTTATTTTTAATTAAGTTTTATTTTCCGGTATAATACAACGGGGCTGCTAGATCTATAAGGAGGTATACTACTGCTATTTCTTGCAAGCAGCTTATACCCTTCTTTCAAATACTGAAATAACACTTTGTATAATTTTACACACATGCATGTGATCGCCGTTATGTCTTGAGAGGTAGGTAAAGTCTTTTTCTTGCAAATTAACGAAACATTCGAAGTACACAAACTTCCCTTAAATTGTCTGCTTGAGAGACCAGTTATATTTGCTTGTTCATTAATGCTGCGCCGCCTGTCTTCACAAAAATCAATCGACTCATTAAGCAAGCATATCGAACGACTACATTGCATGACAGTTAGTTAGAATGTCTTACAACGTAGGGGTAACGTCATGAAGTTTCAAATGACAGATTCTGGGGTGAACTGAACCCTCGTGAGTTCGAATCCCAGCCTCGCTGATCTGACTGTAAATCTCGGGCATTCGCTGGACTGGTTATACGGAAAATAGTCTAAATTGCCCAACGGTTTAAACATGTGGTATTAAAGTGATATCAACATATCTGATCATTTCACTATAATGCGTGTTTATTTTATGGCCAGGACAGGCACTTGAATAGTATGACAAAGTTATGTTAATATCCGCAATGGCGCATAGAATATAATTCATCCGTATCTTTGCCCCATTTCTCTCAAATATTAATCTCCTCCCCAAGTTGTCACTAATTAAAATTTCAGCAGAAAAATAGTTTAAAATGTCATTATGTGTTTATGCCACTTGATTCACTTAGACTTTTTCTGGAATGTATTCTGTTCTAAGAGATCAACTGCATATAATTTTAATGGGCGCAGCCTATATACAAGTAGCCCTCTACAGGCAGTCGCTCTTTAAGCCCTGCTTAGCTCGGCTTATTTGCATTCGTGATTTCTTTGCAGTTTTGAAACGTCGGTCATTTACACTGCTTTAGCTTTTTAAACCTCAGCGACTTTAAATGGATTGAAAGAGATTGACTAAATTTTAATCGTGCTTTTGCTGAATTAATTTCAAATTTTAAACACTAAGTAACTACAATTTTTAACAATGCGTTCTCGTCGATCTATGCCTTTGATAGCACAACATATATGGTAACTGCTAACCAGTTATGTTTTCATCCATCCTATCATTACAGATGATTCTTACAGTTGTAGGCCTATTCTTAGCTATCACAAATAAGCAAAGCCCTTTATATGCTGCGTCTACTATACTATAACAAATACGCAAATAATGCAATGTCTCCATCTCTCTAGAGCTCTGTTTAACACGGGTCAAATGTACATGCTCTTACTCATATTTTTTTCTTTCAGGCTCCATAAAGAGAATCAAATCACTCAAAAACGTTAAGCCTTTCACAAAAGGTTATGCCTTATATACGTGTATTCACATCAAAATTAGATGATTGTTTGGAAAAATTTACTGTCTCTGAATCGATGTCTCTTTTCCTTTCTCAGTATTTACTTTGTCGCCTCTTATACACATGCAGTTTACCGTTGATATATATGCCTATTCTTTAGAAGCCCGTTCCTAAGACGGAAGTAAAAATTATTATTATTAAGAACAAAATTAATAGATGAATTATCTAGACTGCTTATATATAAACTATTCCGCAAGCAATGTAATTTTTATTTTACCTACAAGCAAACAGTAATTAAAATAAGTAAACTAAATTTGAGCATGTTAACTGCTATTCTACAACAAAATCAACAACAACTAATAATTCTTCTTCTTCTTCAGTGCTCTGCCAGGTGGCAGGTTCAAGGTACATATTCATACTCAAAGTCTGTTTTCTCGCTCCATAAGAGCACTCCTTAGATCAACAAGTTAATCACTTCACAAAGTCTATGCCTAATCCATACCTTATGTAGCCTATAGCTTTGGAAAAGTATGGTTTCTGAGGTGGCTTCCCGTTGCCTTCCTCAGTTAGATGGATTACTTACCATTTAGTCCTGGGGGAAAATATTTCATAGTGAGGTGGGTCCCCTCTTGCCATCCTCAGCTCCTGCCTTTACGTACACGCAGCAGATTGCTTGCGGTTGCCCTATTCTGCAGTGGTCCAACCACAACCGAGCACAACACGGGGAAATCTAGCCAACTAACTACTAATTATTAATAATTAATTATGTTACGTCGACAACAACTAACCAGCACAGTTAATTACTCCTGCAGACACGCATGACTTGAAGTCCACGCAGCGACTACAAAACATTCGCCCCAAATACAAGCCTTATATACTGTATAGCGTCACACACATCCATACACTATACATACAGCAGACATGTTGTAGAGGGTCTGTGGTATTGTTTACCATAACAATGGACTGTCTCAGGCATATGTATCAGGTAATTCAAAAACCCCCGTTTAGCCTCAGCCGCTTGTGACGGGCGATGAAGTGGGGGGGGGGGGGGGCTGCGTGTCAACTGATGTACGCAGTTCTATTTAAAGATTATTTGTTGAAGATAAATAATAAATAAATAAACACTATTCTCTTTCTTCAGTGCACTGCCAAGCGGCAGGGTCCAGGTACATATTCATACTCAAAGACTACTTTCTCGCTCCACTCCATAACAGCACTCCTTCGATCAACAAGTGAATCCCTTCACAAAGTCTATGCCGACTGCAACGCAGTGCATTGTGCCCCGTATAGGCAACGAGTACCAATAATTACGAAAAAAGCCGTGGCTTAATCAGCCCAAACTAGTTTTGGGCGCTTTTGGCTCGATTTTTCCAAGCTAATTTTGGGCTGATAACGCAATATTAAGCCAAAATGAAGCTAAATAGGTACAGTTTTGTAATTCGTTCAGATACACTAATTTTGTAGATGTGGGGAGTAGGGGGTGGAGGAAGAATAGATAGTGAGCCTATCAACCGAAGTGAAAGTTGAATTTTGACACGTTCAGAACAACCGATAGGTTGGATTTGTTTCAGTGCAAACATGCTTTCGATGCAACACTTATAAAACTGTTAAAATGCTTTATGATGCATCTAATTATAAAACTGTTTGATTTTACTCAAGACACTCGCAGTCCTACATGTTTCTACAGTTACTCTCACGAATACATCCTCATCTTTTCGCTTACTGCAAGAAATCTCACAGGGGAGAATGTGAAAGTTGTTTAGAAGTTAAAGAGTAACGCTCTAACTGAATAATTCATTTACAGCGTTCAGCTATACATAGGCTACAGGTATATACAAGCATACAATAATAATAGCGATAGTGACAATCATAATAATAATAATAGTAATAATAATAATAATTTCAAAAAATAGTAAAAAACAAAACAAAAAATAATAATAATATTAATATTAAAAAAATAATAACAGTAAAATAATATTAATAATAACAATATTAATAATAACAATTGATCAGATAAAAAAACTTTTCCATTACTTCATCGTGTAGATCAGGGGACCGCGTCATTTAGACTATAATATCATGCGAAATCATCCAATAGACTAGGCCCTTAAACATGGTTAATCCAGTAACACTTTGGTAAGTTATCTGACAGTGGATCAGTAAGTACACGGTTCAAATAAAGTGTACTCTCCGTCACTGACACGAAATCTTTGCTTTTGAGACAAGAAACAGTCGTTAAACTAGGCCATATATTTTTAGATGGACAGCTACAGCTAATGAATACGATCGGAAAAATAAATTAGACAAGAAAGAATAATTACGATAATAAATATGATAGAAATGATAAGAAATGGAAATAGAAGCTGGATAGGACTTATTATATGAGGGGGAGGGTCGTTTGCTAAAGGATGTAATAGATGGAGGAATGCAAGAGAAAAGAGTTAGAGGAAGACCGAGACATGGGATGTTGGATGGTCTGATATAAAATTCATATATAGAGATGAAAAGGAAGGCTGAGGATGGAATTGGTTGGAAGAGTTATATACCATTGGCCTGCCGTGATGCAGTGCACTAGAAGAAGATAGTTTTATACATTCAGTCATATGCACAGAGTACGCAAGTCTAAACCAAATGATCGCTAGTGCTTTGCTAATCCCTCTAGCTTAAAAGGGCGTTGCCCCTTCTAATGACAAAAATCTCATGCACTTCTTTTAAGTAACAGTGACGCCACCCACTTCTGACAAATTGTACCGTGAATATATTATAATAAAGAATTAACCTACATGCAACCTAATCCTGTCGTACGTCATGGTCATAATACCACTTCAACAGTCGAATTCTAAAGTGCCTAATCAATTCAACTTTTTCTATGTACATAAAATATCTAAGGTGGGATTTAAGCTAGAGTCGGTTCTTTTTTAAGTGCTACTCTTGCTGTATGGAGGTAAGATGACCACTTCATGAAGCCATTTAAACCACAGTCGGTCTATTTAGAGCTAAGGCTTCCGTTATATCTAATTAAAGCATAGGCCTAGGCCTACTCGTGTTTGCGTGATAAGCTCAGCATTAGCATACCGGGCTTCCGTTAAGAAATAGCTTAATCAATTTAAATTTAACCGGCAGACTGTAAAGGAGATAGAACTAAAGAAATTTATACACAGTGATGGATTTAACATTTCACTTCGGTTAGGACATCAGAGTTGCTTAGATCTATAGTTTGCAAGTTTAACCTTAAAAACTAGTAGCGCAATAACAATTACAGTGCCATTGTTGTCCATGACAACATCAAGTATTATTGTGGCAAATCTAAGTCAGTGAACAAAAACAAGGTAAAAAACGGTACAGGTTCCAAAATCTAGAAAATCAGCCCAGCTTAAGGGAATTAGATACTAATAGTAATATACACCCATAAGCATGTAATATTTACACAAATTATTGGTCGAGCTTCTATTGGCTGTTTTTTGGAAACGATAATTTCCATAACAGTGTCACTAATTATCTTAGAGACTGCTTAACATGTTCCTGACAATGTTTTGATTCTTTAAAACTATGATTAATCATGTCTTTGGCGTTAATAGCGTCAATTGGCAGCAAGGTACCATACATCATATATTTCACCCTTCACTTTCCCTCTTTTATTCAGGAGTCGCTAGCCTGTCCTTAGGTCATAGACTGACCTGTCCCATAGATTAAACTTATATCATTAATAGCGCTAGATATCATCATGGACGATCATATCACTATGGTGCAGCTTTAGACGAAGCGGTAGTGTATCGTGCATACAGGAATGCAGTTTTAGTATCGATTTAAATTCAGCTGATTCTGTAAATAAGCCACCAGCTACACGAATGCTACATGAAGATCCTTCAAATTGCAAATTATTACTAAAAAAAACCAAGTAATTATAACTCAATTCTTACACGTAATTCTAAGGTAATTAAAATCACAAAAACAACGTAAATCGCAATTTTATTTCTCACATATACTAGTAGAACGCTTAATACATTACGCATTACTATATTACAAAGTTCAATCTAAAAAAAGCATTGTTTGGGTATATACTTACTTTAGCCAGTTGTTTACGAAGTTCAGACGGACAGAGCTGGTAAGCTCTTGAACTCAGTTAATATTTAACAGAGTTAAAACTTTACAAAACAATTATACAAAAGCTACGCATCTCGTCCAATGTTATGCACAATACGCAGTTTACTTGTTAATGAAGATAACCAACGTTTAATTGTGTACACGTAAAATTACAAAGTACGTGATTGATACGAGATTAATTGACTACGTGATTATGTCATTAATTACCATTACTACTGCCAAACTATATTCAAGTAGTATCTCTCTAACAGCTGAAGTCGAGCTTAACGCTAGCTACAAGTCTCAGAAGCACATCAGCGAAGGGTAAAACCGAAGTCTACAATCAGAGGGCTTCTCTCCCTTGATCAGATCTCATATCTACTGATATCTATGCATAAACTGCTGTCCAGTCTGCTGTTGTTGTTGTTGCTGCTGTTGCCCAACGGCAGAGCCCGACATCTGCTTCTGCAGCATCATCGACCCCGCCCCGCTCTGATGCTGCTGCTGCAGCTGCTGCTGTAGCTGCATTTGCTGCTGCTGCTGTAAATGCAACTGCTGCTGCTGCTGTATATGTTGCTGCTGCTGATGCTGTAACAGCTGCTGCTGACGCCTCTGCTCCAGCTGCTGCTGCGTATAGGCGGCTCCGCCTCCAGCTGCTAGGCTCTGGCGCACAGCTGCTTGCTGCAGCTGGTTGTAGCGAGGGGGTAGGTTCATCACACCCCCTGCCCCCGCCATCTGCTGCATCCCACCCATACCCGCCATGTTGTATCTACACGAGAAATAGCAAACAGTAGAATAAATTAATAATTATTAAATAATAATTAATATTTAATTAAACAGAATAATATAGTTAATTACTGACATTATATTAATCGTCATTAAACTATATTCATCTAAATACTCTGAATTCAGACTAATAGAGACTAGCCGTTAAATTTCAACGTATTAGTAAATTAAAATTTTACAAATATGTTAATCCTCGCTACATGTATACCATAACTCGGCACAGTACGAAGCAATAAATGCTTTTTAGATAGTCTTTTAAAAATTAAACAATATAACTGATGATTTGATAAATTTACGGGCATATCGTGAGAAAGGCAGATGAGGATGTAGTAAAGAGAGTTTGGAGGGAAGAACTGGATGTCAAGCTAGAGTGAGGTAGACCACAATTGACGCGGGATGCGGTAAAGAATGACATGAAAAATATGGAATTGACTGATGATATGGTGTGAGACAGAGAGGATTGAAAAAGATTTCTTCGTATCCCGACCCTGGTGTTAAACTGGGATTTAAGGGAAGACGATGATAATGATAATGATAATAACCTCCGACAATTTCTATTCCGATGTAATGGCCGGTGTCCGGTCTTCGAGACCGCTTTACAGGTTCCTGGAAGGTTATTATTAATACTGATTAATGATGATGAATCCACGTTACTATTGATGATGATGACTTCTATGTCTGATGTCTTAAAGATACATTGAGAAAGTATAACGAGTAGGACAAACCTAGCCTGACTTCTAATTATAAATAAATAAAATAAATAAATAAATAAAAAACCAGTAAGAGTAACCTAGAGTGACTAGAACTAAATAAATAAAATAAATAAATAACGAGTAGGACAAACCTAGCCTGACTTCTAATTACAAATAAATAAAATAAATAAATAAAAAACCAGTAAGAGTAACCTAGAGTGACTAGAACTAAATAAATTAAATAAATAAATAACGAGTAGGACAAACCTAGCCTGATTCCTAATTATAAATAAAATAAATAAATAAATAAATAAAGAGTAAGACAAACCTAGTGTGACTAGAACTAAATAAATTAATAAATAAATAAAGAGTAAGACAAACCTAGAGTGACTAGAACCCATCTGACCCTGATGCAAACCTCCCAGATTTCCGCCATGCATGTTCATATTATACATTCCCCCCGAGGCGGCCCCGGGCTTTCCCTGTACGCCCCCCATGGACCCCCCGGCCCCCCCTCCCACGCCGCTGCCCTGAAACGACGCCTGGGAAAACGACTGCTGAGGGACTTGATCCATCAGCCCGGCGGATGAACCTCCAGGTTGAGTGGGAGTGTTGTACCCGGACCCAAAGCCCTGGCCGGAGACCATGGATGAGCCGCCGGCTGAGCCGTAGCCCATCATGCCCGGCTGCTGGTACATGCCTGTCTCCAGCAGGGCACGTGAACCGCCGCTACCTGAAGCCCTCATCATACCTGCAGGATATTTATATTTAAGTATTAATGCTAACAATATCCATCGTCATTTCCTTTAATTCCAGTTTAGCTAGGGTCAGGATACGAATGCTTAATGCTAATAATATTAAGGTTAATAATATTTATTATTAACCTTGTTATTTGTTGTTATTAAGGTTAATATTATTTTATTATTAACCTTGTTATTTGTTGTTATTAAGGTTAATATTATTTTATTATTAACCTTGTTATTTGTTGTTATTAAGGTTAATATTATTTTATTATTAACCTTGTTATTTGTTGTTATTAAGGTTAATATTATTTTATTATTAACCTTGTTATTTGTTGTTATTAAGGTTAATATTATTTTATTATTAACCTTGTTATTTGTTGTTATTAAGGTTAATATTATTTTATTATTAACCTTGTTATTTGTTGTTATTTAGGTTAATATTATTTTATTATTAACCTTGTTATTTGTTGTTATTAAGGTTAATATTATTTTATTATTAACCTTGTTATTTGTTGTTATTAAGGTTAATATTATTTTATTATTAACCTTGTTATTTGTTGTTATTAAGGTTAATATTATTTTATTATTAACCTTGTTATTTGTTGTTATTAAGGTTTATATTATTTTATTATTAACCTTGTTATTTGTTGTTATTAAGGTTAATATTATTTTATTATTAGCCTTGTTATTTTTTGGTATTTATTATTAAGGTTAATAATGATTAATATTAATGTTAATAATATTAATGTTAATAATATTAATGTTAAGCTACGTGTTGCGTCCGGGTTGCTAGAAGAATAGAAAAAACCGTGAACAGCACGTGTCGTAAGAGGCGACATAAAAGCTAGATCCTAAGATTCAGAAAGGCATTCGGTCGGAGAGCGCCAGGGCTCCAGAAATTGCTGCAAAATTTAAACGAATGGAAAAAAAGACTGAGAGGATTGAAGAAGGTCTATTTGTGCTCCGACCATAGTTAAACAGGGATTCAATCGAAGATGATGATGATGAATATTAATAGTAAAGTCAATATTAATAATATATCATCATAATCATGTTCCTTGAATTTCTCTTTAACTGAGGTCGGGATTAGAAAATTTTGTAGCAATTTGTGAAGCATAAGCGCTCACCAACCGAAAGCTAATTCTGACGTTGGATCTTAGTGCTTTGTTGCATTTTACAACATTCGCTGTTAACGGTTGGTCTATTCTTCAGCAACGCCGACAAAATATTGATAATATGAGTTCCTATTAGTAGTAACAGCACACATTAATATAACTGTAACTTAACTTTTTTTAAAAATTTTTTAACTTCAGTATCCACATGATCAGTGTGATAGGATCATCTAGCTGAAAGACGAAAAAAGCACTCTTTTTAAAAAGTGTGAAATCAGATTGCAAGTGGAAATATGTACCTTGAACATGAATTATATCAGTAAAAGAGGATTTAACATCCAAAAAATCATCATAGGGAATGTAAGGGACGTGATATATGAGAATACATTTATATATGATAAATATATACATTTATTAATCTCTTTCTTCGTCATTAAAATATTAATTAAATACAACATTAACATAATAAAATATGGAGAATTTCATTTTTAAAATTGATTATACTTAATACATAGGATACTTCTTAAATTATCTTTACATTTACATTGATAGATTGATTGATTGATCCATTGATTCAGTGATTGTTTGATTGATTGATAGATTGTTTGATAGATTGATTGAATGATTGATCCATTGATAAATTGATAGATTGATTGAATGATTGATCCATTGATTGATTGATAGATTGAATGATTGATCCATTGATTCAGTGATTGTTTGAGTGATTGATAGATTGTTTGATAGATTGATTGAATGATTGATCCATTGATTGATTGATTGATTGAATGATTGATCCATTGATTGATTGAAAGATTGATTGAATGATTGATCCATTGATTGATTGATAGATTGATTGATTGATCCATTGATTGATTGATAGATTGATTGATTCATTGATTGATTGATAGATTGATTGATCCATTGATTGCTTGATAGATTGATCCATTGATTGATTGATAGATTGATTGATTCAGTATAATATTAAAGGTTTAATGTCCGTTTCCTCATACAAGGATCATGTCACGGACGATTCATTGAATGATTGATTGAATGATCCATTGATTGATTGATTGATAGATTGTTTGCTTGATTGATTGTTTGATTGATTGATTCATTGATAGATTGATTGATTAATTGATCCATTGATTGATCCATTGATTGATCCATAGATTGATTGATCCATTGATTGCTTGATTGATCCAATGGTTGATAGATTGACTGATTGATTGATTGATTGATCGACCTACCCGCAGGACGCGTCCTGCCTGACATCCACGCGGCTGAGCCAGCAGCACCGCCGCTCATGTAAGCTGGGTTGTTACTCCGAGCCGCCTTCATCATCATCAGCTGATGGCGGGTGTTCGGCGACATGCCCATATTCTGATAGTTAGCACCGCGAGCCACCGGCTGAGACTGGTATGCATTCGCCGGCCAACCGGTAAAACCAGAACCGGCGGAACCTTGCGGGACAAATAGGTCCGGTGTACGAACAAAGCCGCTGCTCGGAGATTGATTCGACTGCATGTACTGAGCCGACATCTGCGGGCCAGTGATACTTAGAGTCGGTCTCATTCCCTGAGACATTCTGCCTCCGCGTTGATCCTTACTATTACTTCGTTGCTTCTTGGATTTAACGCGTAATTCCGAAGAGCTCTTGTTTTCCTGGATAGGTTCAAGCATCTTGTTGTTATCTTCCGCTTCTGTTGAAGGCTCCAGGACTTCGGGAGGAACCTGAGGTGGTTCGAGGTAGTAGCTAGCGGGACGTTTGAGAGAGTGAACGTGGTAGAGAAGCAGCCGGTGCTGCTCTTCATATTTCAACGGCTTTCGCTCGATTCGCACAGC
Organism: Enchytraeus crypticus; assembly: GCA_905160935.1. Classification (NCBI taxonomy): domain Eukaryota; kingdom Metazoa; phylum Annelida; class Clitellata; order Enchytraeida; family Enchytraeidae; genus Enchytraeus; species Enchytraeus crypticus. The sequence continues at coordinate 748,473 of CAJHZI010000527.1, forward strand.
ACAGAATGACGCCAGACTCAACGGTGCGGTGTTCCTGTGACCTTCGAGTATTTCCCACGGACTGACCTTCTCCTTGCGAACTATCTGCAGACCCTGTTTCCGATCCCCCGAAGCCGCCTCACTGGCTTTATGTCCTCCCCGGCTGTCGCCGCTATGCGGCTCGCAGACGGTTATCTCGTTGAGAACTTTCGAGAGGGGAAGAAGCCGTCGAACGAGGTCGATACTAGCTGATTTACGTTCTCCCAATTCCTTCTTAAGTTTTCTAATAAGGCTCTGATATACTTTCTTGTTGTCTTCGCCCTTCTCCGGTGTGTCGCTGCTCGCTAACGTTCCGTGCACCAGAACGTCGAGCATGTCCGTGACAACGGTGAACAGCTCCGCGTTGCTGTGTACGTCCACGACACCGCTGCTCACGAGCTGAGCCAGCAGGATCGCCCAGTCCTGCGTGAGCGTGTTGCTGCGTTGTATCATGTCAAACATGTTCCCGACCAGACTGAGACGAAGGTGCAGCGCGTCGTGCATCATTGACTGCAGCCGATCGTCCATTGGCATCACGCGATCCTGCAAATCTTTGGCGTTGAGCACAAACTTCTCGAGCTGATCGTGAAGCGATTTGAGCAGGCTCTCGCGCTGTTCGTCCTGCCCCCGCAGACACGTTAGCACGAGACTGAGAAATGACTGGTTGCCGAGCAGCGCCGTGCTCTTCTGTAGATACCGCTCACGATCTTTCGAGTTTTTAGCCGTCCAGAATTGATTGCCGGTTTCGAGAAACTGCCCGGCAGTTTTCAGAACCCTGCCCTGGACGTTTCCGGCGAGCCTTGATATCAATGGAGCCACGAGCCACACGCTTATAGAATCCTCTCCGTCCTCCGCGCTGCCACAAAGCTTTCTATCGGTCTGTCGACGAAACACCTCGATCGTTCCCTTGGCGATGTTATCGAGCAGCGACGTCATCTCGTTGGGTGAGGCCTGTTTGATCATCAGCTGCAGCTCGAGCCAGGAAGTTCTCTGCGTCCACTGACTCATGTTCTTCAGTATCCTGCCAATGTGCTTCTTCTGCTCCGATTCCTCGTCCTCGCTTTCATCGTCATCAGTTTTTCTCGGCCTGTTCGGCGGGATCCCGCGATAGCAGATCATCTGAACGAGGTGTTGCGCCTGCTGGTGAGATAACATCTTGTCCAACAAAAGGTCAGCGGTGAAGAGCTGCTCCGGCTCTTCCAGAAACTTCTCCCTCACCCATTCCTGCGTGCAGATCTGACGCAGACAGTGCTTTCCATAGTCGCTCAGTCCCGCGCTCTCAACCCTTCCCTTAGAACCACCCTGCAACCCACCGACACCCATCAGTCTCATGCTTCCCAAATCATCGTCGTCGTCATCAAAATTTCTGAGCAAGCTGGTAATAAGATCATCACCCAACCCGTCCTTCTTGGAAGCTTCCTTCATGCTGTCCATCGAGTGGCAGCTGTCTCCGAGCATCAATATAGCTTTGAGCACAGCCACCACCGCTCCAACGTTGATGCGTTTGTGCGCAGCCTCCAGTAGATGCCTGTCCCACGAAGCCTTCACATACATCGTGCCCTTATTGCGAGCGTCCAACGCCGAATAACCCCCTGGCACGGTGTTCATCATCTGGAATAATCGTAAGAGTAGGTGACAAGTCAGTCGAGCGCCCATCTCAGCATCGGGGTCGCCGCCGGATCCTACTGATGGACAGGCGGCTAATAGAGACTGCAGAGCAATGTGTTCAACGAGATCCTCCAGAGTAAAACAGTGCCGCGCTATCAGAATTGCGGTGAACACCGCCAGGGAGTCGTGAATGCTAAAGTCTCCAACGTCGACCTGGGTAAGGACGTCAATGAATCCGCAGTTGTGATTGGATGACCAGCAAAGTGCCTTGAGGACTCCCAGCCATTCAGAGCTCAGGGCGTTGCAGCAAGCGGTGAGTTCAGCGCAGAGAATAGCGACGTCGTTGACTCGTTCTACGCTAGGGCAGTTACAGACATTGACGATAGCGGAGCAGACAAAGCTGTAACGATTAGTCACGCATTCGTTCAACTGGCGAATGAACAGAGCGTCTATTTTACCCTTTGGATTATCCATTAGTTCTTTAGCAAACTGCTCTTCCCAGAGTCTATTAGAAGAAGACGGTTCGATGCTGACGTAAAGTGTGTTCTTAACCTTCACGCTAGGTCCGCTAAACATGTCTGCAAACCTAAGCTTGATGTAGCCGCAGGAAGTGTAGAGGTCATAGAGATAGGCCAGTATGGCGCGCTCAGCTGACGTACAGTCGGAAGGTTTATCGATGTACTTCACAACCTTACACAGACTGTCAAACACAGCCGCCGTCTGTTCTTGGGATATGAGCAGACACGCGTGGTACTTCCTCAGAACTCCCACGATACACAGGCAAAACTTTGTCGTGTACGTACCAACGAGGAGCGAGGATTTAGCAACAAGCTGTGTTTCCACTTCTGGCATATCCTTCAACAACTGCACACAAACCTCCAGGAGTCTTCCAATGTTAAGACAGTATTCCATCAAGTCAAACAGATGCGAGACGTTATCTATGACCGGCACGCAGGCTGACGAACCTGTCGCAAAGTTGTTGATAGATTCGACCAACGACTGGGAAACGGTGTTGGTTAGCGAGTGCATGTCATGATAGGACAGTTTACGAAATTTTGAGAAGGTGCTTTCGTAAGACGCCAGTCCCGCTATTTCACTATCCTTATCCTTCTTCTTCTTTCCCTTCGCTATTTCTCCAATCACCACGTCTATGCAGCTTTTCTTTCCGATCAATTTTCCGATTTCCTTCGTAGCCTTCTTGACGCTATGACGGGCTTCGTCGCGTTTCTTACCCACACCGTACAACACCACCATTCTCTGATTGCTCTCGTGGCTCGAAGACTCCGCGGATGATATCGGAAAATGAGTGGCATACAGCAGATGTCTGGAATGACCTTTAAATAGCTGCGCAACCGACCTTCGACTATCCGACGAAGTGGTGAGAGCATTGTTACCACACAGAGCACCGGACACGGAAGCCGGCGTATGTGCGATGCCAGGTGTATGCGCCATGGTATGGTACATTCCCGGAGTGGAGTGAACGCTGCCCGGAGTGGCACCTCCTCCGCCTCCAGGAGTGTGAGCATTTCCAGGCGTGTGAGGTCCCGGAGTACGGGACGATCTCGGAGTCAAAGGTCCCGCGGCACTCGGAGTTCTCGCCATTCCCGGTGTCATGTAGTTTCCTGGTGCCATTGCTCCGGCACCAAGTGGAGTTAGTGCTTGGTGCTGCGGAGTGGCTGAACCAGCCGACAGCACGGACTGCTCCAAACCGGCGTGCATCGAACCGGGTTGTCTTACGTCAGGACTTGCTTTGCTTTCCTCTTTGAAGGCAAACGTCCCAAAATCGGCGTCCAGCAGATTCTGACAATCCAGTTCCATCTTTATCTCCTCCAGTGTCTCCACTTTTCCAGTTCCCATCTCGCTCTTGATACTAGCCGCATCCGAATGATATGGATTTCCAAATGCAGAGACCGCTGAGTTGAGAGCGCTGGCCGTCTGAAGATCACCTCTTGAGATCAGAGTGGAGATGTAAGCGTCGTGCGAAAAGACATCGTGCTGTATCAGCTGGCAGAACAGCTGTATTAAATTAGCAAATGCCTGTCGGCTGGTCTCGTCATCCAGCGTCGGTGCCTTTTCGTCTAGAAACTGGAGTAGGAGTGACTGGAAAGGCGGGGTACCGCTCATCACGATGTCCGAGGCATTCGAATCTTGATCATCTCCGTCATTGTTTCTATCGGACAAAAGATCATTCTGATATTTTTCCAGCAAACAGGCAACGACAATAGCTCGGTGCTCGCCAGTTCTGTTTGTGCTGACAGCCCATTCGCACAATACGTTCACGACTGCCTCGTCGACTATCAATCCTTCTCCGCCGTTGTCCTTACCGATCTGATTCACCGCCTGACCGAAGATCTTTTGATACAGTACATCCAACGGATTACTTGTTTCAGCTTTCTCAAAGTTGTGCCGATCCAGTGAGTCGAGGGCGTTTAGGACACTTGTAATTTTGACCCCTGTAGCCGACTGCTGGCGCTTGTCCGACGACCATTTTGTTTCAGCCGCTCGACTTCTCGTAACGATCTTTTCCTCAGCCGCCTTCAACTGCTGCCGAATTGCTCGATTTTCACTTGAAGCGGGCATCGGAAGTGCTGAGGGTGGACAAGGTAGAAGATCTAGCGGTGAACCGCTTAGTGCAGACACAGATTTACCTTCACCTAAATTATGCCAAACCATCGCACTCGGGTTACCTAGAGTAATCGACTGTACGATAGCTGTTAGGTTAATGAGCAGACCGCGATGCTGAAAGCAATTGCAGTAGTCGGAAAACAATGAAGAGAAGTTGAGAGAACTCTGTCCCGCAGAGACTGTCGTAGAGGGTACGTTGTCAGAACTAGCCGCGGCAGATTGCCCGTGGATGCACGGCGAAGCACCCGCCGCTTCTGAACACAACTGCGATATCTTTTTCGCACAGAAGTGAGCCAATCGCCTCGAGAGCAGGTTAGACTGAACGAATTCCGAAGTGTACCGCATGACTGGTGCAATCACGAGTTTTAACACCGTGTTGTCGGTGATTCTGACTTTCTCGAGCAGCTCCACGAGCCACGTTAGATATTCCTGTCGATCTAGCAGGCCTTCGTCGTACAAGTGCTGAGCAAGCGTTGCTCCAAAGTTCCATTGTTTAGTGGCTGTTTCGATATTCATAGCCGCACTGCTGCTGGAAGTTAAAAATCCGGCCTGTGCACCCACCACTTGGTAATGTTCTAGAATCCTCTGCAGCTGTTCTCTCATATAGCGCGTAATAACCTGAGTCCACTCCAGAAAAGGATCCATCGCTTGACGCTTCTTAGATTTAGTTGCTTCGCTAATTGCAGTAAGATAAGCATTTGTCATTTTAATGAGCCATGCCGAACGTGAGAGAGACACGTTTTCCTCGCAGAGTTTCTGCAATATGTCTTCCTTCTTGTTGTAAACCGGCACCTTCTTTGCCAGGAGTAGCAAAGATTTATGCCCTGCTAGATCTTTAAACCAGGCTTCAAGAAACTGTTTACCTCGCGGTGGTATTCCAGCTGGATAGAAATTATCCTTGGTATTCAATACTTGCTTCTTCTTTGACTGATCGTTAAATGTATTGTATTCATGCTTTTTGGAGAGAATTGCATTGAACGAAGCGGTAACTTTTGAAGCATTGATAGCATTGTCCTTTGCAGAACCATATTCGTCTCGAATTGCTGACGCGTTGTTAAAGCCATGTTTGACATTTAGGGTCGTTAGTTCATCTTCCTTCTGCTTTCGATCCTGTGGATAGACCTCGGGACCATAGGGTCCAAGTCTCGATTTCTTCAGAGGTCTGTCTTCCTGACTGAGAAAAAATGCCATTCTGGAAATACAATAGTACACACAAAGTAAAATAATCTTTCACGATAGCAATAACTTATTATTATCACATAATTAAATCATTTGACAACCAGACACAGCTACACACTACAGGTTACACACACCATTTTGAAATGAACATCTAGGATAATATTTAGTGTCTTAACATATAAACAAACTTTTACGTCGAATATAAAAATAATACAAATAAGTAGATTTTTACAATACATAAATACGTTGATGTACATTTAAAAAATAGATGTTACTGACAAATACTTTACAGCAGATGCATAAATGTATATGTACTTCTAACATTTTATAGCAGATGTATAAAAGAATATATGTTTAGTTTGAGTTAGAAATAACTAAATGTCTCAATAGCGAATGAAAAATAATTGAATGTCTCAATAGCGTAGGGGTAACGTCATGAAGTTTTAAATGACAGATCCTGAGGTGAACTGAATCCTCGTGGGTTCAAATCCCAGCCGCGCTGATCTGAGAGTAAAATCTCAAAGGACATTCACTGGACTGGCTATACGGAAAATGGACTAAATTGCGTAACGGTTTAAACATGTGGTATTAAAAAGTGATAGATATCGACATAGTTGATCATTTCACTATAATGCGTGTTTACTTTTTTTAAACTAATAATATAGACATTATCATAGAATTACATAAAATTGCGAAAAATATTTTAATACACAACTATGAAATATTAGTCGAAATTATTTTTAAACCACGAAATATATTAAGCATACCTTGACGCTCGGAAAGTGTTAGATATTCTCACATAATTAATTGAAATCAAATAGAAAATACAATAAAAGTTATACTATTTTATTTTATTATTTACATTTAAACCCGCCTCCTTTCCTACAGCGAACAATCACAAGATAATGTGAACAGAAAGGCAAATATTTTTATCCATCAGTCGATGAAGTAAAAAAGGCAAATCCAACGTTAATGTCAGTTTCCTCACTCGAAAGCGACGTCAGTGACGGGCGAGCTCAGGATTCGAAGCTCGCACATACTGATCCGCGGTCGAGTACCGCGACATCTACACTGGCTCCAGCCAGTGACGATGTCGCGGTACTCAATTGTGCTCGATGTTGTCATGGACGACTGTGGCACTCTAATTTAAAGATATGCTCTAATTATTGCAATATTAGGCAAAGATCTTTAAAATAGGTAGATATGGCGACAAGTGCGACTTGATTTCAAGCATGCTCCATTTAATCGTGAGGGTAAACAAAGTCCCTTTGTCGTGTATATTTAATAGTAATTTCTCTAATTTCAGATTCATTTCAAGATATTCGGCCTCTAAACGGTTTTAAGGTGATGCATTGCTGCTCGTTTTGGTATAAATATAATATTAAAAATTCATACTCTTTCTTATACTCCTGTGGAGTCACTGCCTGAACAATTTTCCAAATACTTTACAGATAAGATAAGCAATCTTAGAGAATCTATCACTCCAGCTCCTAACTCTACGCCTCATAATCCAGTAGAGAATCGTTCCAAAGATGAGCTTTCTAATTTCACTCCAGTTACAATTGATGAGATTACTAAATTAGTTTTAGACTCTCCAGCTAAACATTGTGAATTGGATCCTATCCCAACCTCTCTTTTAAAGAAGTGTATTCACATACTTGCTCCGGTATTGATTGATTGTTAACCTCTCTCTCTCTCTCTCTCTCTCTCTCTCTCTCTCTCTCTCTCTCTCTCTCTCTCTACTGGCAAATTTCCTCGCGCTTTTAAACATGCAGTTATTGCTCCATTGCTTAAAAAGCCCACACTGTATAAGGAATTATTGTCGAATTACAGGCCTCTATCTAACCTGCTATACATATCTAAGCTCACTGAAAGAATTGTTCTTCAGAGGCTTTCTACTCATCTCTCTTACAATGATCTATTTAATAAGCATCAAGCTGCTTATACTAAGCATCGTTCAACTGAAACGGTGCTTCTATCTGCGTGCAATTCTATTGTTAATGCCATGTGCACACAACGCTTAATTGGATTATGTATGCTTGATCTTTCGGCCGCTTTTGATACCATTGATCACAATATTCTTCTGGAACGTCTTTCTTCCTGGTTTGGTATTCGTGGAATTGCTCTTGATTGGTTTTCCTCCTAATCTGACGGATCGTTCTTTTAGTGTGAAAGTGATGGGGTACATCTCTTCGCCTACTTACTTAAAGTATGGTGTGCCTCAAGGCTCCGTTCTTGGTCTTATCCTCTTTACACAACACCACTAAGCACTCTAATCTCTTCTCATTCTCTTGATCATGAACTATATGATGATGATACTCAAATGTACACTTGTTTCACCCCTAATTCCTATTCTAATGCTGAAACCCTCCTGCAACAAAGTTTTCAGTCTATATCCTCTTGGATGTCTGCTAATTTCTTGGCACTTAATCCATCTAAGACGGAATTCTTGTTGGTCGGGACACCTCAACAGCTTCTGAAGCTGAATGGGAAAACTCTTTCGTATCTTCGGGTATTAAAATATCACCTGTTTCTTCTGTGAGAAATCTCGGTGTTATCCTTGATAAACACCTAACCTTCCACGAACACATAACTAAAACTTTACAAGCATGTTTCTTCCATATCCGTGATCTTCGTCGAATACGTCCATATTTGTCACGTGAGACAGCTGCTACAATTGGTGTTGCTCTTGTATAATCGAAGTTGAACTACTGCAATTCCCTGTTTTTAAATCTCCCTGGCTGTGAGATTGATCTGTTGCAGTTTGTTCAGAATTCTCTTGCGCGAGCAATTTTTTGTAGTTCCAAGTACTCACATGTTACGCCTATTTTGAAGTCTTTGCACTGGCTAAAGATTAAAGAGCGTATCATTTACAAAACAGCTTCGTTAACCTATAAGTCCATCACCATCCCTGGACAAACTTGTATGTCTCACTTGATTAAAGTGATGCAGCCTGCTATTACTCGGTCTTCTAAGTTAATTACTCTTGTGAGACCTAGCTTACCTTCACGCTCTAATCTATCTAATCGTTCTTTCCAGCATGCTGCACCTCAGATCTGGAATTCTCTTCCATCCAATCTTCGGAAATCTTCATTTGAATCACATCAGCCTTTGCTTTCCTATGAGCAGTTCCATAAGCAGTTGAAGACCTATCTTTTCCATCTCTCTTTTCCATCCAGTGTCCATGAGCAGCGACCTGCGCCTAAACCACCTTTTCTTTAACTCCCATTACTTTGGACTGAATTTCTGGATTTTGGAATTTGCACCGTTTTTGGACCTTCTTTTTTGCTCGCCGGCTTGATTTTGTCTCGTGCTCGATGTTGTCATTGATGACTATAGCACTCTAATTGTTGTTGTTATTATTATTATAAAAATTCCAGAAATCCAGAAACAAAATAATGTGGAATATCCTTTAAGAGATTTGAAATAAAATTTGTTTGCATTTTGTATTATAAAAATATACATCCAAGTAATAGGAATTCGTTTCAAATAATTTTTGGTCATGACCATATATTGTATAGATGTGACGATAAATGTGCTACTAAAGTGTTTCATTATCGTTCAAAAGCTTTGCAAATGTTCAAAAACTTCATTATTTTACGCCTTTAAATAACAATCAGCTGATATTGTTTACCTCTGGCTAGCAAAATTAGTTGTTGACATCGCTGCAATTCTTGAACTCAATGTTTACAATGGTTGAGATTGCTTTTGACACTTCTACGGTTTTTCTTTATTCTATGATATTAGGTTGTTCTAGCTGTTGGCTTTCATACATAGAATAAATAATTACTTTTAAAGAATTTTACTTATTCTAGATCTGTTTATTCTAAAAACATGGAAATACTTTTCAAAAGATTCCTTTTAATCCGATCGGAAGTGAACGTCTAGGGACGCTGTTTTGTTTATATTTCAAAATAAACAAATGTTTGTCATCCGATTTTCTAAATTAAACTAAATAAGTTACTGTATTGACATAGAAAACAACAGTACTCTCGAAGTTGTTTTAAATTTCAAGACTCTGTAATAGCGGGAACCGATCTCTAAAAGCGATGGTAAGGGGTAGAATTTTATTATCGTCTAGTTGTTGGTTGATTGTTCCATTTTAATGCATGGGTGTGACGACATACAGATGTATTAAAACATAGATCAACTAGCTGTTATTTTAATATATCAGATTTGTGTGGTCGTGCTGCATTGAACTATCATTCTCTAAAAGATTGATCCCTGATAGTGCTTCGCTGAGATCGTTACACTAGCAGGCGTCTGTAGTAAGTACTATGATGTTAGAGATCGTTAAATGGGTTTGAACTTAATGAAATGTCAGACAAATTACGGTTGATTAAGTAGACTTTAATAAGTTTGACTTGAATTCATGATTTAAATTGTAAGCTCGTAGCTTAGAATTTGGAATCGCACAGAATAATGCATGCATATATGACATTTACTATACCTTGCATGACATCAGCAAGTTACTGGAGATTCCATGCAGTTCTTATTAATACTTAAATTTATGATTTTAGCAAATAATTCAATACTGTAATCATATCATAGTTACAAACAATTTCATTTACTATTGCTGAGGCATTGTCAAATATTCAGGTAAGATTAAAGATCTGTTTTTGAAAACTAATGGTCTTCAGATTGATATTTCTAAAATTGTTAGGTCTTGTGTCCTAAAGGGCTACTGAAATCTTAGCTGTTATCATGCCTAGCTAGCTATTGGCATATTGTGCTATATACTGACATCCAATATATACAAGCTAGAGGATTACAAGATCGTCTTGGTAAAGCTGTTAGCCTTTTCTCTGTGTCAAGTCTAATGGTAGGTCGGTCGCATTAACGTCCGAGCCGTTCAATTCTCAGCATTCCTTTTTGCATTTATAGAAGTGTATTTATTAAATCTTGTAGCATGCCTTATCTGCCTATAGTCCTTTTTACTTGCATTCTCCCTCGTATTAGAATGTCTCAATAGCGCAATGGTTAAGGGTGCAGATAACGTCATGAAGTTTTAAATGACAGGTCATGAGGTGAATCGAACTCTCATGGGTTCCAATCCCAGCCACGCTGACCTGAGAGTAAAATCTCAGGCATTTCTCAGGCATTCACTGGACTGGCTACACGGAAAATGGACTAAATTGCCTAGCGGATATAACATGTGGTATTAAAAGTGATAGATATCAACATAGTTGATCATTTCACTATAATGTGTGTTATTATTATTATTATTATTAAATCTTTCAGGAATCTTCCTTCATTATCTTGCTCTTCTTAGTAGCTGGCTTTAGTAAACTTATTTTCAGTTGTTGTTTGTGACAGGCAAGAAACACTAGATCATCAGGAAAGGATATGGGAATGATATCACATGACGGTGTAGACGTTAGAAATCTAACTGACGACGAATTGATTGGATTGCTGGAAGAGCAAGGCGCTGAGGTCGGACCTATTATTGGTATTGTTATCTATTGATACGGTTGATACTATTGATACCATTGATATGGTTGATACTATTGATACTATTGATACTGTTGATACTATTGATACTGTTGATACCATTGATACTGTTGATACTATTGATACTATTGATACTCTTGATACCATTGGTACTGTTGATACTATTGATACTGTTGATACCATTGATACTGTTGATACTATTGATACTATTGATACTGTTGATACCATTGATACTGTTGATACTATTGATACTATTGATACTGTTGATACTATTGATACTGTTGATACTATTGATACTATTGATATTATTGATATGGTTGATACTATTGATATGGTTGATACTATTGATACTATTGATACTGTTGATACCATTGATACTGTTGATACTATTGATACTATTGATACTATTGATACTATTGATACTATTGATACTATTGATACTATTGATACTGTTGATACTATTGATACTCTTGATACTATTGATACTCTTGATACTATTGATACTCTTGATACTATTGATGCTGTTGATACTATTGATGCTGTTGATACTATTGATACTGTTGATACTATTGATACTATTGATACTATTGATGCTGTTGATACCATTGATACTGTTGATACTATTGATACTTTGATACTATTGATACTATTGATACTCTTGATACTATTCATACTCTTGATACTATTGATACTATTGATACTCTTGATACTATTGATGCTGTTGATACTATTGATACTATTGATACTGTTTATACTATTGATAATGTTGATACTATTGATACTATTGATTCTGTTGATACTATTGATACTGTTGATACTATTGATACTGTTGATACTATTAATTCTATTGATACTCTTGATACTATTGTTATCTCTTGATACTATTGTTTCAGTTGCATGGACAAGTATGCCATGGGTTTAAGTCCCAACGTTGGGATTTCCTTAATGCATTTTTATGTAAATATGCCCAGCATCACTGATTGAAGTGTGAACGCAGAGGAACTCAGTTCCACAAGCTCTCATATTTTCTGAGCTGTTTCCCTAGTATGGGTTCGTAGGGGCCCGTATTAAATACTGGGCTATCTCTAAATACATAACAAAGGTGCCCAAAAAAGTATGACTGTTTCTCTACCTCTGAATTCCCACTTTAACAACTACCTAGCCTGATATTCAATTTTTATAGTGATAAATTTTAAATGAATTGATTGTTTTAACTCATTAAATCATTAATTTAGTTTAAATGGTAATTTAATTCAGTAATTAAATTATTAATTAATAGTACTTCATTTGTGAACTTATGAAATTATTATAAATCTAGCTAATTGATTTAGTTAATTTTATAAAACTAAATGGACTGAATTTAATTAAATTTAATAAGACACAACAGAAAGAGTACGTAAGATAGTTTTATTTATTAGATAGGTTTATTTTGTGGGCACACAGAATATGAGGAATGAGAGTGAAAGGGTAGAGGCAGACCGAGATTAGGAATGCTAGATGATTTAAAGAACCACAAAAAAGTGGACATGAAGAGGAAATCGGAAGACGGAGAAGAGTGGAGGCGTTATGGATAGGCTAGGAGCCAGTGGTGACGTTGGTAAGATATTCGACAGTGGATCAGTATGTGCGGATTCAAATCCTGGGCTCTCCTGGCACTAACATCGTTCTCGAGTGAGGAAGCCGACCTTAGCTTTAGCAGCTTTTTTATCTACCATGGACCTGCCAGTAGGCAGTTCTCTGAGAGAGAGAATTTTATGTTATTTCGATGGTTTTATTTTATATTACTAGATACAACGAGGATAGTGTATCAGAAGAAGTTGCTGAAGCTTCTCAACGCCGATGTCCACCCTGGTGGCAGAAAAGCGGCTCAGAGCCGCTTTTCTGCCACCAGGGTGGATGTGAGACAGGAAGAGGAGGAGGATGACTTCGTTAATGTCTCGCATCACGGCGATGATGATGACGATGATGTCGAAAACGATGATGAAGATGAAGAATATGAACACAGTAAGTGATATTAGGAGTAGAGAATTAGAATTTGATAGTATAAGATTTAGTTTTACTGATTCAACATTATAATAGTAAAATATTCAATAATAATAATAAATAATAATAATAATAATAATAAATAATAATAATAAATAATAATAATAATAAATAATAATAATAATAAATAATAATAAATAATAATAATAAATAATAATAATAAATAATAATAATAAATAATAATAATAAATAAATAAATAAAAAATAAATAATATAATAATAATAAAAAATAAATAATAAATAATAAATAATATAATAAAAGAATAATAATATATAATCATAATAAATAATAATAATAATAATAATATAAATAATAATAATAAAATAATAATAATAATAATAATAAATAATAATAATAAATAATAATAATAAATAATAATAATCATAATGATTATAATCGTTTGTAAAGAGCTGTTTACTCATCTTGGAAATTGTTAATTAGTTTTCTCATATATTGCAGCAGCTGAAACGTTTTCAATGAAAGCAGTTAAATGAGTTTTAGGAAATAGAATTCAAGGTGAAAAATGAGATTTCTAAGATTAAGTTGCTGCTCAGGTGATTAATAAAAGAGTTTAGGCGTCCATGATGTTAAAGAACAAGAAAGAAGTTTTACAGTGGAGCTTCGGAGAAATTCTAGAGGATTAATTTTCCGACGTTGGACAAGAAAAGAAATAAAAAATAAAAATAAAGAAAATATGAAAGTTGAATAAGTGTTTCATTATGTTCTGAAACTCTTGTTTGCTCTTCCATGAAATTAGATTACAATAAAATAATAATAATAAAATAAATAGTGGTTATTTTATACATAAAAGGGTTTGGTGGAACTGTAGTAGTCTCTGAAGCTAAAGATAGATTATTATAACATATTAACATATTATAACATTTTAACATATTATAACATTATAACATTTTAACAACATATTATAACATTTTAACTTATTATAACATTTTAACATATGAATCATATTAACATTTTAACATATTATAACATTTTAACATATTATAACTTATTTATAACATTTTATTTTTATTTGTTCCCCTCAGTCAAGAAACTACACCTATCTGCTTTTGTTTTTTATTTATTTAATTAAATAGAAAAATTAATGAGATACAACATTGATAGTGTATCAGAGTTTGGTGAGGATAATTTTATTTATTTTTACTGAATACTACAAGGGTAGTGTATCAGAAGAAGTTGCTGAATTTAGCATTTGCAACATTGTAAATGTAATTAGAAAACCTTAAATGTTTGATTCGGATTAATTAATTGACTGATTGAATATATTTTAGGTGAACAACGTTCTTCAATTCCTAAGGAATGGAAAGCCGAGAGATATCAGTAGGTGTTTATAATATTTGTTTAACAATTTGCTCTTCTTTTCTTGTATTTTGCCAAATATTATTTGAATGTAACGTTCTTTTAATATGGCTTGGAAATAGTCTTATACCAATTAGTTTAACAACCATGTTAAATCAATTTTCAATGTTGATTTTTAAGTTAAGGAATTTCTTAAAAGTATTTTGCTGAGTACTTCTTACAACACTTTATATATATATATATATATATATATATATATATATATATATATATATATATATATATATACTGTATGTATATATATGTATATATATATTATAATATATATATATATATATATATATATATATATATATATATATATTATATATACATTTATGTAGAAATATATATATTATATATAATTAGATTGGAACTATTAGTGGTAGTTGGTGCCGATTTTATGTAGAATTTTGTTTCAATTGATTTAATTACAGATCTCACGTGCATGCTAGACAGGCAGTCAGAAATGACTCTCCTAGAACCTACCAGAGTCCCTACACCTCTACCAGCAGGTTGATACACTTTAGTTCTTATTTTCCTTCATGTTTTCTGTGCCGACAATATGGAACTCTCTGCCACTAGGTCATTGATCTTGTAATTGTATTGGTACTTTCCTTGGCAAGCTAAAAACCCATCTCTTTCCTCCATAGGTCTAAAGTTTGACCCGCCTGCCTTGGATCCTGGACTTGCACTGTTTTAATCTCACTTTCTCATGTGGTTATAGTTTACTCAGTCATTATGGTGTGGTGTTTATGGAGAGTCAGCAAGAGACGTATGGTAGATTTTTATCCCTCATATTGCCTTATGGCGAGAAACCGGACGTTGTATTTTCATTGATTGATTGATGAGTTCACGTTAGCTTAGTTCGGTGGTGCAAGGAAACTCCAAAAATGCAAGGAAACTCCAAATTTCCGTCTGGGATTCTAACCGATGGCCCTGCGAATAACAGGCAAGCGTGCTATCCACTCTGCCATACAGCCGGTACATTCTCTTTTATTAGTCATTTATACTCTCTGTATTGCATCGTATTGCATTGCGTTGTAGGTACATTTTCATCTTTTTGTACTGTGCTATCTTAGGGACAGCTGGAGATCTGACGCAGACGTCAGGTCCGCTCAGACGACCGTGTACTCTCGTTCATACGAGAGTCGCTACGACGCGGGCGACTACTCGAGATCTCCGCTGTCTCGACCGTCTCTTCTGCCGGAGCGACCCCGGGCCTGGGAAGAGAAGCCTCGGAGCTCCTGGTGCCCGGTGTGGTTCCAGTTTCTCGTGCTACTCTTCGTGTCGGCAGCGGTGTTCGTCGTGTTGCAGACTCTGGAAGTCATTCCCGCCGCCGGACTGCTGGAGCAGTTTTCTTCCGTCGAGAAGAAGGACGGTAAATAGAATAAAGTGACGTCACGCACGCATCCTGTCACGTGACGAGAACAGTGACACGCCCACTATTGCCCCGCCCACTATTGTGCCACACCCACTATTGTGCCACACCCACTATTGATACACCCACTATTGCCACGTCCACTATTGCGCCACGCCCACTATTGACACGCCCACTATTGCCACGCCTACTATTGACACGCCCACTATTGCCACGCCCATTATTGCCACGCCCACTATTGCGCCGGGCCCACTATTGCGTCACGCCCGCTATTGCCAAGCCCACTATTGATACGCCCACTATTGATACGCCCACTATTAACACGCCCACTATTGCCACGCCCACTATTTAATGAAATGTTACACCCTGTGTTCGGGCCACTGCTTCAGTCTAGGATGAGATTGTGTGTCGTATAGTTGATCAACTTATTACTGAAGCGGCTTTTGTAAAATATGAAAAGAGAGAGAAGTAACTAAGAGCCTTTGTAACCAGTGTATTTATGTCGCGTATGTAAATGTACAAAAGAAAGATTATTGTTAGGTTTTTAATACTTGAGTTGTGTCAAGCTTGTTCTATTCTCAAAAGATATTTTTTGTAAACGTGTAGTTTTTCTATTGTGGAAGAGATAGGAAAATTGCGTAGAATTTCGGGCAAGTTCTGCTTTTATTGTATTCTTGTAGTAGAAAACTATCAGATATTTTTAGATTTCGAGACAGATGATTTTTTGTATTTATAGTATGTTAGTAACTTAATACTTCTTTAATATATAACTGAAAAGGATAATTAACAATTTTGATATTATAACTTCACGTAGTGATTGTTCTGTGTGTCGCATTGTGTCTCTGCCTATCTGTCTATTCTATAAGTGCTCTAATCAGCCATGACATACCACTCAATCAAATGTGCTCGAGTTGTCTGTATATCTGACTAAAAAGCTAGAAAGACGTCGGCAGATTAAACAAAGTAATGAAGATCAATTTTTTGTTGGATGTTATTAGTGCTTATCTGTAACCCAAGATATGATACAATAACGACTTTTGCTTTGCTTTAATTGCGTTGAGTTTAAGATGACGTCACAACATTTTAAATGACGGAATTTAAATTTAAAATGATTCGAATGCTGGTCACTCATGAAAGAGAGGGATGGAAAAGGTGGTCTTCGACTGTTTATGGAACTGCTCATAACAAAGCAAAGGTCGATGTGATTCAAACGAAGACCAACAAAATATAACCAACAGTATACATTTTATTTTTTGAAATAATAAGCAAAATTCTACTATATTTCAGTCAGTTACTGAATTTAAAAAGATAGCCAGTAAAATAATTTTATTTATATGATAAAACACACATTTCTTGAAACAACAATTCAGTAATTAGTAATCTAATCTAAGTAATGTGTCGTGGAGACTTATCTCAGACTCAGATGCACACTTTGAGCAGTAAAATGTTGACAAGCTATGAGAAGGTTTAATATTTTGCGCCCGAGGTCCATGTTTAAATTATTGAGTCAAAAAACCTTGGATAAGCAATACTAGGCAGTTAACCAATATAGTCATTTATCTCTAATTAAGTCACTGATGTCGCTTTCGAGTGAGGAAACTAACGTTAATATTAGCTTTACCAGCTTTCTCTAATTAAGACATAAATTACATTCATATAATTTACCAGTATTGTGTTCGGGTTGCTGAAGAATAGCCCAACCGTAGACTACACATGTCGTAAAAGGCAACAAAGCACTAAGATCCAAACCAACGTCAGAAAGGGCATTCGGTTGATGAACGGCTAGGCTCCAGAAATTGCTACACAATTTTCTAAAGTTATCTCGCCCCTGGCTAAACTGAGATTCAAAGAAGATGATAATGATGATGATTATGATGATGATAATGATTATAACGTGTTAGACGTGGACTTACGATTGTCCTATATTGCTTTGAGTTACATGTAGACCATTCAGTTCCACGATGCATTCTATCAGTTAATAATAATTAATATAGCTGCGACACAAGCTAAATCATTTGGAATAATTCGCCATGTGAATATATATCGTACCGTTTTATTTAGTCAAGCCATTGTTTATATAAATTTGATAGACCAACAAATGATCTAGAATCATTTTTAATAGCTCACCAGGTAGCCTAAGTCAGACCATTTTGTACAGTTCAGCTAGTGACGTAAATACTCTATACAGCTCATCGTTTTCCTGTCTAGTTAACCCGGCCAAGCCCCCGCCAGATAAACTATTTCTCACCTCCCACGACTGAAACCGATCGTACACTCCCCTCTCCCTCTGTACCTCCAAAATCAACTCGTACAAACTCTCTCTCGTCGGCGTTACCATCAGATTAACTTTTATTTTCCGCGTTACCATCATGGAAGTTTTCTTAAACATCTCTTCTGAGCCCAGAATGGGAACGATTTTTTCGCTCCTGACGTGGCAGGCCAGTTCCACGCAGCCGTCCTTTATGTCCATCTCTACGAACTCGTCCACCTTGTCGTACTCGTCCAAGGGGGAGCTGGTCCCGTTCTCACCGGTGCTGCTGGTGCGTCGGGGGCGAAGCCAGCTGGGCTGCCTGCCGGGCGGGAGGGAGTAGAGGAGTTCGTCGTCGAGCCGCTGGACCTCGATCGACTGCTTGACCGAATCACGAGGGGCGCGGTAGAAGAGGGCGCGCACGTCGATGTTCGTCAGGCTCTTGATGATCTCATGGTCCGGGCGAGGCTTAGGTGGTGGCGACAGGGCCTTCCGTCTGTCTGTAGATTTATAAAATAGCCAGTTAAACGTCAGTTTCGTATCAAGATATGATTGCAGGATCGGCGAACCCAGGATTTGAATTTGATTTGATGGATAAATAGGATTTTTTATAGTTTGGTATCGTTATTTGTTCATCACAGCACATAATAGACAAACAATAGGAACGTGCATGTAGTTAGATATGCAAATAGCAAAACAAAAGAGGTTACCATAAAAGAGCCATAGCTTTGTTCGGTAATTCCATAATTAGTAGCTATAGCAGAGTCTACTTGAGACAAAATATTCTATTATAATACCAATTACAGTAAAACCGTTGGTAGCCATACAATTGAATATTTCTAAATTAGGAAATGGCGAATTGATGGGCGAACCCAGATAGAATATAATTAGAAAATAGCAGGTTATTTGATCAACATGGATTTAACGTCTGGTTTCTGGTAAGGAGATAAGGTGACGAGGGGATGTGTCAAACGGACAAGTTCTGGAAATTTCGGATTCAACCAGAATTCCTTCTAAAACTGACATTGTTTATCTCTAATAAATTTAGCCGTCATTTTTAATATTGTCTCGCTCGCTCTCTCTCTCTCTCTCTCTCTCTCTAGTCTTCTGCCGAATGGCAGGTCTAAGTTATATATTCCTACTCAGATGCTGCTTTCTCGCTCAATAAAGAGTACTCCGTCGATTAACGAGTTAATCCCTTCATTAAAGGTTATACTTTACGCACATCTTAATGAAGTTGTGTTCAACTTATGTAGTTGTGAAGCTTGAGAATGATTGTTTTCTGAGATTGTTTCTCCTTGACTTCCTCAGTTTTTAGTCAGTCGTCTCTTAAGATGCATGCAGTTGACGGCGGATCTATTCAATAGCGACCCGAACACAATACGAGCTTAATATTGCATAGCACAGTAATATTACAGTTGATTACTCAGCATTAGTCTTTATTATCTGTATAATGTCTTGGAGTGCGTAGAAAAAAGTAACTATAAAATGTCGATTCCACGTGTCGGAAAAGACGAGTACACAGAAGCTGAAGAAGACAACTGAAATCTACCTCAAGGCCGCATATGTTTCTTGCTAAACATTTCCGTGAATGTTTTAATAGAGATCTAACCTTATATAGAATCAATTTTTGATCCAATGTAAGGCTTTTTAGAACGTGTAAAAACGTGTTATTGATGTTACCAACGTTAACAACATGGACCTGCCGTTTGGCATAATAACGGAGCGTTAATGGAGTGTAACTAGGCTACAACTATAACTATAGAATACTATACGCAAAACATGTGTACTTACCATCGCTCTCAGATGCTCTCCTTCTGCCAATTGGATCAAAATCTAAAAATAGAGCAGTTAATTTAAAGTCATTAAACAATACATGGAAGAATGCAAGGGAAAAAGTTAGAGGAAGACCAAGACATGGGATGTTAGATGATCTGATAGTAGATTCATATATGGAGATGAATAGGAGGGCCGAGTATAGAATTGTTTGAACGGGTTAGATTCCATGGACAAGTGCACTAGAAGAAACAATACATGTATTTATTAAGTTATCAGCAATTTCTGTTTTAAGAATAATAATAATTCTGTGCCATACTGTCATACTGAATTACTTAAATATGAAAGTAAGTACAGCAGCCTGATTTTAATCGCTTTATCCAAAAACAAAAAACATAAACCAAACAAGTTAAACTACATTTACTGACCAGCAGAGTAACGAGCTTGCATGATAAACAGAAGGTCACTGTTCAATTATCAGTCGACCGTTTCTGACCGTTTACTGGATAGGATACCTAGACCATGGTTATACGGAAATAGACGTTAAACTTGACTTTATAGTTGACATCATAAAATTAAATACTATATTATTGTTCCAAACTAGTAGCTGATTCGAGCATATTTAAATATAGCTTATAGTATAATTGGCGACTCTATCAAATCCTTTTACATTTAACTAAAATTTAGGCAAATTAACGAATCTTGCAAAATTACGCTTTCATTCCGAATTATAGTTGTAACTGGATATAGGGTTGATATTGGTTACAGTCTTTGAACAGCTCAACGACGCTAAAGCTCACAGTAGATCTAAACAAATTTTTATTTTGTACTTAAATTTACAATTTACATTTTTATTTCAGCGTCATTGACGTCAGCCATATTCAGTTTGTTATAATCTAAAGGAATTGTGCAAGTGCCTCAACTAGGTCTTTATTTTTCCGTTCATACGCTTTTCAGCTCTACTGTTGAACATTGATAACTCCTCCCTCTCTCTCATAGATGAAAAAAGCGCTCTTACCAAAAATAAAAACGTTAAAAAACGCGGTTTTTTCCCAAAAAATAAAAAACGTAAAAAAACGTTTAAAAAAAGTTAGTAGCGTACACGTAGCTTGCATATATATTATCATGCCTTCATTCCATAACACTAAACAATTTTATTACAACTACATTCCATAACACTAAACAATTTTATTACAACTAGACTTGATCTAAAGTTCTAAAGTATGTCCATAAACTCCATACAAATATAAACAAATACTTTCAGGTCACATACAGCCACACTGTCAGTTGTTCATAATTATCAATACAAGAAAATTTAAATCCGTAAGAAATTAAAAATAGACAATGTCTTAAAAATTAGAACATCTGCCTAACTAGGAAAATAAAAAATGTAATGAATTACCTTTTATATAGAGATGTTTATGGCACGAAACTAACGGCAATTTCTCAATATTTACGTGCAGTCCACGTCAAACCATGGTTTACGTTTTTTATTTTTAAAAAAAATTTAAAAAAACGCGTTTTTTTCAAAGATATAAAAAACGTAAAAAACGTTTTTTCATCTATGCTCTCTCTCTCTCTTCTCTTTAGTGCACTGCCAAATGGCAGGTTCAAGGCACATATACTAAAAGTCTGCTTTCTCGCTCCATAGGAGTACTCCTTAGATCAATATAAGTTCACAAAGTCTGTGCTTATCCATACCTTATGTAGCCTACCTCTTGGGAAAAGTATGGCTTCTGAGGTAGTTTTCCGTTGATAACTCATATGAAGTAATAAATAAATAAAATAAAATAAATAAAATCTCGAAGTGGACGCAGTAACCTCTAGTAACTTTGATATCTCTGTCGAAGTCATCGTCCTCGACGTAAGAAGGAATAGAAGGTCTGTAGGATTCATATGCACTCGGGACACTCTTTTGTCTCTCCGCCCGCCTGGAAAAAGCTCCATCAGACTCTTCCGGAAAACCTGACAGATCATTAAAATCATTCAACGATAATATAGCATTCGTAGATTTATTATCTAAAACTTTAGACGAATTTAAGTTACCGTTTAGTCCTTCTAGAGCATCACGTCTGTTGTTAAGGTATTGATAGTTGGATTCTAATCTGGAAGTAATACTATCTATATCATCTCCGTTCCTTTTATCTTTAGTATTACAAGGAATATCGATGTTTCGTTTTTGCGTCATTTCAAAGCAATCAATCCTGTCGTTCACGCCCAATGAATATCTGGTGGTATTATTTTCAAGTAAATTAATTTCCGTATTTTTTCTATTACTATTGCTTGAAAGGCTTGCAGGAGGTCTACACTCAACAAACTTTCCTTCACGATTGTCCAAAATTTCTCCTCCAGTTATATTCCTCTCTAACTGCCTCGCTTTACTTAGTTTTGTACCATTTTTACAATCAGTTTTAGTTTCCGTAGATGATTTCAGTCTCTCCTCTCGTCTGTCGTCCACACAGTCGGATTCTATTTCGTTTAAGTGTTCAGTATATGATTTACGGATCGCTTTCGATTCGCTGTAGCTTTTTCCTCCTCCGCAGACATCGATTGCACTTTCAAAGAATTTGTCATCAGGCATTTTGATCGCATCCGATTCAATTTTCTCAGATATCTGCCGACGAATCGAAGGTATCTTGCTCAATGTTATCGAGCCAACGCCCTGTCTTTGGCTTAATTCACCTGAAGAGTTTAATAAAATCGATCCATTCGCAGAAATTTCTCTATTATCGGCAAGAGTTGACGGTTTTACATAAACCTCTCTATCGATACGACTTTCCTTCGAGGACTTGGTTGGTCTAGACGTCGTTTTGCTAGAATTTACCCCCTGTTTCTCTGTTACTACAGCTGCAGATGTCTCGAAAGTTTCTTGATCACTGTTGTAAACAGGGTTTTCTTTATACTGAACGTAGTCATCGTCGAATACGTTTGTGTTGCTTCCGTAACGAGCTTCGGAACGGGAATTGGAATGTTCACTCGTTTTGGTTACTCTTTTGCTAGCGACTGGAATCCTTACTAAATTATTGTCCATCTTTAAGTTCGACAAATTATCAGAAGATTGTTGCTGAATATCGTTTCTTAACATCAGTTGCGATTTGTGTCGTTTCTGTGATGGTAAGCTGGATTGAAAGTGTTTTACAACAAACCTTCCTTTGTTGAGTCCAATTTTACTCAATTCATCTGACGATTTTGAGAATCCTTTAAGTTTAACGAGTTCAAGATTTACTCCAACTCTCGTACCAGCCGATGCGTTTCCAACAATCTGTCTGTGGAACATTCCAATAGGCTCTAGACGACCCGGAGAGATGGATCTATTGTAGTTTAACGGATCTGGATTTGAAGTGGCGCAGGACCTTGTTGATTGATATTCACGATCAGAACAATAATCACGATTTTCATAAACTGAGGTAACACTTAGCGACCTTGGAAGAATTTCAGCGGGGGTTAACATTCGACTTTGAGGTCTTGCCACTATGGAAGGTTTTACGCTCATAGTTATGCAATAGTTACGACCAGATCTTCTAGCGTCCCGTAACTCCGGATCTATGCCACCAATCGTATAGTTCAGTTCCGAAATGATCGTTCCATCCAGTGAAGAGCATTCACTCGTATACATAAAGGGTGAGATCGTCTGGATTCTCTTTCTTTCAAGGCTATTTTTGAACTCCCACCCTTCTCCAGTTGAGAAAATGTGGCGCGATGGAGGTCTGTCATTTCTTACAGATACTACACCAGCTATGGAACTGGTGGTGGAAGAATTTCCACCAACGGAAGACCTCTTGGGACATGTGCTAATGATTCCTGTTATCGATGATGGAAGCAGGGAAATATTCTTTCCAGCTGCCGAAGCTCTAGATCTTCTCTTCTGCGTTTCACTGTTTATTGTTATTTTTCCGGAAACTTCCAATCCCTTAAAAAGAAGGTCCTTATGCGAATTTTGAGATGAGATGGACATTTGTTTAGTCGAATTCGCAGATCTGCCTCTAACTAGATTTCCATCGTACTCATCTAATCTATAATCATTTTCGTTGGCTTTCTGAATTGGGAGATTTCGATTGAACCTATCCTGCAGCATTTTAGCTTCAGTACTTCTAATCTTGACATTTTGCAGTGCACTCTCTTCGGTTTTAACACGTTGCATTTCTCTACTGCGTCTTGCACTTTCGCGCGTTCTACCATTAACAAGGTGAACCGTCCTATGAGACTTCTGTCCATCTCCATGTTGATCTCTGTCTGTAGTCCTATAGATGAGGGAGTTGTGATCAGAGACTGGATGACCGTTATTCGCAACAGCTGAAATCCCTCCGCTAACGTCTACATTCCTACTGTCAAATCCTGTGGCATCAGAGGCATCACGCTTCTCTAATCCGATCCCTGGTCGTCTGCGTCGAGAGGATCTCAAAGCCCTGGTCGAAGGTTTGCGACAATTTTCAATTGGTAGATTATGAGTACCGGCATTGAGCAGCTTCGATTCTACTGCAAACTTCGATGGATGCCCATATTTCTCTAAATAACTTAAATCTGAACTTCGATTTGACGTTCTGTCTTCACTTCCATTTCCGTTTCCGTAGTATCCGCCATTGGACTTCCTGTAGCTAGTGTCAATCCTACTTCTTGAGTTATCTCGTCTGCTCCTCTTCGTTATTCCATTTCCATATCCGGCTTCCATCTGACCGGCACCATGTTGATTTAGTCTCGTTCCTTCTCTGCCTAAAATCTGTCTGCTGACATCATCGCCCGGAGATTCGTCATCTGCTGTCAGAGTGCAGTCACTCACCTGCTGGACTGGACCTCGTTTCCACGTCAACGGCTGATAAATTCCAGACGGAGTATTTTCAGACGATGTTGTGGTCGTAACGTATGGAGGCACGACGTCAATAGTTAAAGGCAACTCATCTCTCCTCGGCCTTTCACGGACTAAATTCGAATTTTTATCAGAAATTCTGTTCAACGGGATCGTGAAACGTTTCGCCGAGTAGTAGCCATTTAACGACGTGTTTTCACTGGAAAGCTGCGGACTGTTTTCTGCAGCTCTTACTCTTTCTCCGTTCCTCGTAACTTTCAAATCTAGCAGCTTCTCTGGCAGCTCGTGCTTCGTTGCAGGATTCGAGATGCTGATCGATTTTGTGGTGTCTGCATTCTGATCATTACTGCCGACAGGCTTTACCCGAGTCTCTTGTCTGCTGGAAAATTTATTATCTTTTGAATTTACAGCTATGACAGTACCTTCACTGCGTTCGAAGATTTTTTCTCGTGGCTTTGGTTTAACATCAGGAGCACTGGATCCAGAAATATTTGAAGCTTGATTTTGACTATTCTCGAATGTCTTCTGCTGTAACGTTATCATATTATTTACTACATAAGAATCTTTTGCTTTTGCATCAACAGAAAGCTTACCCGTTTCATCAACATCTTTTCCATCATCGATCCCCTTCGGTCTATCGTTCTCAGCTGGTTTATCTACTTCCATCTCAATGGTGGCTTCTGATCTCATCGACTGAGATTTATTCCAGTTTTCCTTTATTCCATCTGCTAAACTTTTCTCAGAAAGTTGTTTCTTAAGCCGACCCACAGTGCCCAGGCCAATGATATTATGAGCCTGTATGGAAGCTCTGTCCATGTTAGCATCATATTCCTTAGAACTCGCTCCATTTACGTCATGGGCTCCGCAATGCTCAGACATATTGGAAGTTGCAGAATTGGAATAATGCTTCTTTACTACCTTGTCGTAGGCATTACCCAAATTTAGTGATCCTTGTAAAATCTGGTTTTCCGTCGGAGTACTATCAGATATTTTAGTGATTTTAGCTCTTTGGTTCGATAAAGAATGTTGACTTTTAAATTCAAATTCAGTGAAATGTTTAATCGTGTTCTTTGATGAGTTCTCAACAGCTATTTCTTCCATACCTTCTGCCACATTGTCATTTGAGGAACCAGTTTTCGATTCAGCCTGCGGTTTCTGCAAAGGTTTCGTGAGCGCTTTATCATAAACAACCGATGATCTATAAACAGACTCACTATGCGGTAAATTTCCGTTCATAGGAAATGAAGATTTCTTTGAACTGTCACTGATGTTATTTGATTCAGCATCCTTTTCCGTTGCGAATGCTCCTTTTACGTGTGTTTTTGGCGATCCAGCTTGTAATTTAAAACTGCCTTTGTTTGAATTCGAAGACGTTAACCGATTTCCTGCAGCAAATTCTGACAATTCATTCTTTACAGTGGTATTACAACTCTCATCCGAATGCATAACTTGAGATGGAAATAACAATTTTACGTTGTCAAAGATCCGTACTGTATTCCTATCATCTGCATCAGAACTTTCTTTGAATCGATTAATCAAAGGAGAAATATTTCTCTGTCTAGTCAGTGTGCTTGTCGCTGATGATTGATTCGTGCTGCTGTTGGTGTCGTAAAATCTATAAGTCAATTCTTCAGATCTGGAAAGCATTCGGGAGGCTTTTGGATTTTTGAAGATGGAAAGAGACATTGTGGATCGTTGAGATTCTGTGTCAGTGCTGTCAAGCGCTATTCTGCCAGTAGTTTGAAATTCTCCAGAAACAATGGGACTAGAGTCCGTAGCTTCTGTAATTTGCATAAAATTCTCGCTACTCGGGACTGGAAAATTCACTCCTCTTTCCACCTCAGTCATCCTTATTCGTTGCAGATTGTTTCTTACATTCAGAGAATAGTTTTAAATTATTCTGTGACGGCAACCGCTAATGGTGTAAATATTTGTACCCCGAATAATTTCGTTCAGCAAATATCTTCTAACTTTTAA
The DNA here is from genome assembly GCA_905160935.1 of Enchytraeus crypticus. Lineage (NCBI taxonomy): Eukaryota > Metazoa > Annelida > Clitellata > Enchytraeida > Enchytraeidae > Enchytraeus > Enchytraeus crypticus. The sequence goes on from CAJHZI010000527.1 coordinate 774,940, forward strand.
TCCGAATACATAACTTCAGACGGAAATGGAATATGGGACACTATCAAATTTTAAATAGATAGGCAAAAAATAAATTATACGATATGCTTTCTGTTACTGCTTTCTGTTAATCACCTTGATTTTCTCCCAGAGCAGCGCTTGGTTAATTACTATTTAATCATGGGGGAAAATATTTCATGGTGAGGTGGGTCCCCTCTAGCCATCCTCAGCTCCTGCCTTAGTCGCCTCTTAAGTACACGCAACTGCTTATTTGCGGTTGCCCTATTCTGTAGTGGTCCAACCACACCCGAGCACAAAACGGGGAACATATTTTTGAAGTAAAATTATATTCGAAATTTAGGATACCTTCAGGAATCCATAGTCTAATGTTTATAATCCACAGAATTTTCTTTTAGAATATGTATTAAAGTTATAGACACTTAAAACTATCTGTTAGTATATAATTCAAACGCTTAAGGATAACAACGATACCGTAAAATTACTCAAATATCTATTTTTGGAGCCAACCATCAAAAGGTCATTACTCAAATACCTACTTGATGGTCCAAACTTCAAAAAATCATGACTGAAATAACTACTTTATAAGCCAAACATCATTACTTTATAAGCCAAACATCATTACTTTATAAGCTAAACATCCTGCAGTTTATCAACTTAATTCCTTAGTTTATCAACTAATTATCAACCAAATTCCTCATTCTAATAAGACAACGTCAGTTTGACCTTGCAGATGTTGTAACATTGTAATAACCAAAAGTAGCTTACGTTTTATTTTTAGCAGTATTTTATATTTTATTTTATATTTTATATTTTATTCTATTTATCGCTATTTGAATGCATAAGAATTCTTTAAAAAAACTACTTGCATTCATTATTATGTAGGAAATGGCTGACTAGGTTTTAATATAGAAAGTCTATATTTTATGCGCAGCACTCAAGCCTTGTATTAATACTACACGATCTCTATAACACGATTAGCACTACATATTTGCTACTATCACAATACTATTTCATCACTAATATTATTAAACTATTATAAACTAATAAAAAAGTTTGTTCTCCCTGCAACTGACAATGACTACTAGGAAATCTACGCTCAACTTGAGAATTTATTAGAATGTCGACAGCAAGAAACAATCTGCCTGCATAGACTCATGTACAGTAGATTTAGGTTACCTGAAGACATGCGCAAGTTAGCTTATAAACTCTACGCTTATCCTTTTGTTTGCGTCGCAATAAAACTATCTGAGCACTCGAAGCCTGCAGTCTACCTTCATTTGTCCTCATCGCAATTTCCTATTCTATAAAAATCAGGGGACTGGTGAAAGATTTTAGAGTACTACTGTAATTATAATACCAATTAGGGTACTAATTATAATACCAATTAGGGTACTAATTAGAATACCAATTAGGGTACTAATTAGAATAGACGTCTACTAATTCTAATTCTAATTAGAATACTAATTAAAAATGCTAATTAGAAAAGTAATTAGAATACTGATTAGAATACTAACTAGAATACTAATTAGAATACTAATTGTGAATAAGGTTAATAATAATCTGACAACTTGAATATTATTCTGAGGTAGAGATTTGAGAAAAAATTCATAGCCAACAAGGTAAGGTAGTAAGGTATAGCAAGGCAGTGAGTCAGTAAAGCAGCAAGGCAGTAATTGTCAAATTTTAACTAAATCTTCAATTTATAATTATAAAATATTTAATGCATCACTGTATTCGTAGTTCAAAATGTTACTACAAGGCCAAAAATGATTAGAATCATGAAGAAGATAGGAGCTTAATAGATAACGACCAAACCATATGTGGCAGTCTTTACTCTACTCTGTAATAAGAGTGAAGTCTCTCATTAATGTTCTGTCAGTTGGCAGGTCTACTGTGCATATTCCTACTCAGAGTCTGCTTTAACGTTCATTTAGAACACTGCATTGATCACGAAAGTTGATCCCGTCAAAAGAATACGCCTTTTTCGATATTTATTATAGCCATTAAATTGATAAAATACGGCTTCTGATGTAGTTTCCCATTGCTTTCCTTAGAATAATAAGAGTAAATTATTTAAAATATTAAGAAGCGTTTTCTGTTATTTGACTGTGGACCTGCTTACTGGCAGGTCCACGGTATTTATCGCCTTCACTCTTCTCTATCTTCCGTTTTCCTCGTCATGCCCACTTACGAGTGGGCTTTTAAACCATCTAACATAAAAAGCGTTAAGATTTAAAACTTTAAATTATTGTAAAATTAAAATTCTTATTATTCTAAATTATTATTGTAAAATTAAAATTCGACCGCTTTGAAACCGCAGAGTATATTAACTATCGAACGTTTTTTGTGTCTGTACTTCGCTCATCCATACTTTAGGGCTATCCCTACTTATCCCCACACACACATGCTTACGAGCACAGATGTGGGATAAAGCTGTGAAAACGTGATACATGCTCACTGCTGCTCCTTGTCTTATTTCTCAAAGTGGATATTATATAGTGGATATTATATAAACCTGGAGCAACAAAGGTTCGACATGTCAGTAGTCGATAAAGCTAATGTCAGTTACCTCACTCGAAAGCGATGTCAGTGACGGGCGAGCGCAGAATTTGAACCCCGCACATACTGATCCGCGGTCGAATCTCTTACCGGCATCTCCACTGGCTCCAGCCATATTCAGATGAATAATAGCTACTTACTGAATAAACACTTGATATCTTTCATTTAATTCGCATTAATTTATATTTGAATTTTATTCGACTAATGCAATGCAATTCTTATTTCTATTTTATTCTTATCCTAATTCATATTCTTCTTGTTATCCTTAATTCATATTCTTCTTGTTATCCTTAATTCTTATTCTTCTTGTTATCCTTAATTCATATTCTTCTTGTTATCCTTGTTATCCTTAATTCTTATTCTTCTTGTTATCCTTAATTCTTATTCTTCTTGTTATCCTTCATATTCTTCTTAATTCTTATTCTTCTTGTTATCCTTAATTCATATTCTTCTTGTTATCCTTAATTCTTATTCTTCTTGTTATCCTTAATTCATATTCTTCTTGTTATCCTTAATTCTTATTCTTCTTGTTATCCTTAATTCTTATTCTTCTTGTTATCCTTAATTCTTATTCTTCTTGTTATCCTTAATTCATATTCTTCTTGTTATCCTTAATTCATATTCTTCTTGTTATCCTTAATTCTTATTCTTCTTGTTATCCTTAATTCATATTCTTCTTGTTATCCTTAATTCTTATTCTTCTTGTTATCCTTAATTCTTATTCTTCTTGTTATCCTTAATTCTTATTCTTCTTGTTATCCTTAATTCTTATTCTTCTTGTTATCCTTAATTCTTATTCTTCTTGTTATCCTTAATTCATATTCTTCTTGTTATCCTTAATTCTTATTCTTCTTGTTATCCTTAATTCTTATTCTTCTTGTTATCCTTAATTCATATTCTTCTTGTTATCCTTAATTCATATTCTTCTTGTTATCCTTAATTCTTATTCTTCTTGTTATCCTTAATTCATATTCTTCTTGTTATCCTTAATTCTTATTCTTCTTGTTATCCTTAATTCTTATTCTTCTTGTTATCCTTAATTCTTATTCTTCTTGTTATCCTTAATTCATATTCTTCTTGTTATCCTTAATTCATATTCTTCTTGTTATCCTTAATTCATATTGTTAGGATTATCTTATGCATATCTTGCGTAAACAGTCATACTTTCTTCTACTTAAATGACAGAAAATGAATATAAACATCAATATGAATCAAACATATTGATGAATTCAGTTAAATTTATTGACTTTAAAATATTAGCAATAAGTAATTATAATAAATATTCGTAAATTAAAATTAAATTCAAGTTCAAAAAACGGGAAAATTTTCTTCATCGAGTTCGATATAGAGGGACCCTGTAAGCCCTTACAGTCTATATAATCTCTCTCTCTCTATCTCTCTTAGTGCACTGACTACTGGCAGGTCCATTGTAGATAACGCCTCCACTCTTCTCTGTCTTCCGCTTTCCTCTTCATGGCCACATATGAGTTGATCTTTAAATCATCTAACATTCCTAATATCGGCCTGCCCCTGCCTCTTTTTCCTTACACTCTACCTTCTATGACCTCGTTCAGAAGACTTGAAAGCCCATACAGTCTATATAATATCCACGTATAAAGCCAGCTCTCATTATGTGTAACAAAAGCAATACGACTGTGTCTTCATTTATCTGTAGAAAGTCTGCCCATCTACCTGTGTACTATCAAACCTCGGGGCCTCATTTATCTGTAACGTGATGGATTGCTGATTGGTGCGAGGGTATGTATTCGTGATTGAATGTGCATGTATCTGTATGCTTATGCGCGCGTGCGTGCGTGTATATTTTTACGTATGAGTGTATTAGTAAAACCTTCTGTATGTTTATATGTTTATTGTTTTAAGGACTTGTGAGGGCTTGTTTTAAATTCATTCAAATATACTATAGCAGTGTGCTGATTTTCAGTGCCCTTACCAATCTGCTGTATTCTAGTGTTGTATATAAATACAAGTACATATGCGTCATATGCCTGACTTTTAAGAACAATTGTGATATTGTGCAAATATTATCCGCATGATAATTAAAATAGTTATTTACGTTGCTACTGCATTGGAATAAAAATGATTACGCATTTAAAACTTCAAACTAAAATTTAACGAATGCTTCGAGCAACGTTGCTAATAACGCTTAGGCCTATGTATAAACGTTTTTCCGAAGAAGTTCCTAGATTAATATTAAAAGGTATTGTTGTTAATATTAAAAAGCAAGGTCATTTTATTCTTTTAATTCAATATATACATATATATATATATATATATATATATATATATATATATATATATATGTATTTATTTATTTATTTCAGCATCAACTGAGTACCAAAACACTGACATCATAGGCCTATACAAACGCAAATAAGAAATAGACATTTAAATTTCTATTTATACATTAATAATAATAATAATAACAATTAGAGTGCTACAGTCATCAACGACAACATCGAGCACTATTGAGACAAAATCAAGCCGGCGAGCAAAAAAAAGAAGGTCCAAAAACGGTGCAAATTCCAAAATCCAGAAATTCAGTCCAAAGTAATGGGAGTTAAAGAAAAGGTGGTTTAGGCGCAGGTCGCTGCTCATGGACACTGGATGGAAAAGAGAGATGGAAAAGGTAGGTCTTCAACTGCTTATGGAACTGCTCATAGGAAAGCAAAGGCTGATGTGATTCAAATGAAGATTTCCGAAGATTGGATGGAAGAGAATTCCAGATCTGAGGTGCAGCATGCTGGAAAGAACGATTAGATAGATTAGAGCGTGAAGGTAAGCTAGGTCTCACAAGAGTAATTAACTTAGAAGACCGAGTAATAGCAGGCTGCATCACTTTAATCAAGTGAGACATACAAGTTTGTCCAGGGATGGTGATAGACTTTTAGGTTAACGAAGCTGTTTTGTAAATGATACGCTCTTTAATCTTTAGCCAGTGCAAAGACTTCAAAATAGGCGTAACATGTGAGTACTTGGAACTACAAAAAATTTCTCGCGCAAGAGAATTCTGAACAAACTGCAACCGATCAATCTCACAGCCAGGGAGATTTAAAAACAGGGAATTGCAGTAGTTCAACTTCGATTATACAAGAGCAACACCAATTGTAGCAGCTGTCTCACGTGACAAATATGGACGTATTTGACGAAGATCACGGATATGGAAGAAACATGCTTGTGAAGTTTTAGTTATGTGTTCGTAAAGAAATTATGTTATTGTTTATGCATAAGCATTGACGATGACGATTCAACTGTATCAATCATTCTCTAAATCACTTGACGGCCTTTTCCTCCGTCGATTTATTGATTCTCCACTCTTCCTCTTCTGCAATGCACAATTTATCTACTATTTAGATGTTGTCATTGATGACTGTAGCACTCTAATTGTTGTCGTTATTGTTATTTTTTCTCCGCACAGTTTCTTTCATACATCTCCCCGGGGGTTTTCTTTCCCCCAAAATTTACGTCTCAAACGAAAATTTCGTCTACAAATATCTAAAATACCGGAAGTGTCTATCAATTTTCCCTCAGAGATTTATTTCTGAAAAAAACTGCTACTGTTCTATTTGAAAGTCGTTCGGTAGATGCCTCGGTTCGTGCAAAAGCCAAACTGAAGAATTTACAGAGACCATACGAAGTTATGTGCAGCCAAATTGAAGAAATTATAGAGACTATACGAAATTATGTGCAGCCAAATTGAAGAATTTATAGAGGCTATACGAAATTATGTGCAGCCAAATTGAGGAATTTATAGAGGCTATACGAAATTATGTGCAGCCAAATTGAGGAATTTATAGAGGCTATACGAAATTATGTGCAGCCAAATTGAGGAATTTATAGAGGCTACACGATACCATGTACACTTAGCTCGGGGATACAAGCTTCGCTGAGAGTGAGACTAGATGGGCTATTAGCTTATGAACTACTTGCAACTCCTGACGAAATCTTAAATCAACAGTCACGCTTTAGAAACTTTCGTGTTTTCATTTCTCAAGCTCTGCCAATTTTACGTATTTATGCCTTTCAGCTAGACTAAATATATACATGATGATGTTTCTGTTTGTATAAAATACAGTCTATTTCCGGAGTAGATTCTAAATCAGTGTGTTGTTGTTGCTAATAAGAAGAAATGTCGTTTTATTCTTTCAATTCAGTATTGACAGACGTGCGTGTTCACAAAGATTTTGACGTTTCTTTTTCTTCTTTCTTGTAGTTCGTTTGTTAATGTTCCGCTGATTTCATAGTTATCACTCTGTAGTAGTCATTTCATAGCTATCATTCCATAGTTATCAACTAGTAGTAGTCATTCCATAGTTATCATTCCATAGATATCACTCAATAGATATCACTTCATAGCTATCACTTCTGGTTCAAATCCTGGTTCCCCCGTCACTGATATCTCTTTCGAGTGAGGAAACTGACCTTAACATTTGCTATACCAGCTTTACTCAATAGATATCACTCCATAGTTACTATTCCTCGGTCATCGCGGCCATTGTCATGGGAATTGCAATATACAGAGATTTAAATAGATTATTCTCGAAGCTGCTGGGCTATTATCTACTGACTGACCTGAGATTCATACCCATGACTGATGAGTGAGGGCGCACAAGCCCATCTTACACACTGAGCTATTTTTGCAGAGAGAATTTTAATAATAGCAAAAGATCGTATCGAGGATTTTTGTAAATCGAAATTAATCAATAGAATGATTTTAAAAACCACAATTAATCAATTTACTGTGACATTGTAAACTTTAATCAATTGACTGATAGATTATGATCTATGAAGTTAGTATAGCATTAATGAGACAAAAAATATAACTCAACTTTACTTAAAACACGTGCAGTCGAATTGAATTAATTAATACAACCAATAAATCATTGCGCTCAACGAAGTAGCGAGTCCAAGAAATCACCCAGTTCAAAAATTAACAAATATAATCAATTAGACAAGCAGTGAGATAATGCCGTAAAATATCTTGAAGTCAACAACCGTCGTAGTATTTAAGGACTATATGAAAGACATGAGAGTGACAAATAATGTTTAAAAAATCAATTCAAAGAATTTAACCTCCGAGTGCATTATGTATATTATCTTAAACGAATCAGTCCTTACTTGTAAATGCGATAATCTATACGAATAAGTATGTGTATTGTATGCGATGCATTAGACTGTATAAGAGTGCCTATACGCTCATTCTGTCGTACATTGCCAAACGTTCTTTGTAATGAAAGCCCGATTTTCTGCAGTATAGCCTAGTTGAACATGAAACATAATGTTTGCGTTCATTTATTCTTTCAGGTTGTATTCTTGGCTTTATTCAGATATTGTTCACCGTTGCACATCAGTTTATTCAGCCCATATACACTTCTGACGTGATTACGAAAGGCAAGATTTTATATGATTTACGACATTGAGTGTTCCCGTATTTGGCTCGACTTTAGTGCTATATTTGTTGTGTATATGAAAAAACTTAAGAAATGTGTGAAGTGTTAAAAGAAAAAAATGCTATTTTTTCACAACGAATAGGCTTTTCAACCCAATATAATCTTAGTATTTTAGTATCTTTGAAGTCCTCACCTCATTAAGATCTGTATTTAACATAATAGTATTACATAATACATTATATATATATATATATATATATATATATATATATATATATATATATAGTAGGCCCTATGTATACATTCTGTGTATATAGATGCACTTTTAAATCCAATTGCAATTCGCAACTCCCATCTCCACCATTAAATGGCAGGATACCAGATTTTCTGGTACTTTTTTTATTTATTCATTCTTCCATATCGTTTATACCTCTGATGAATTTCATAAACATATGTATGATCAGACTCGACCTTTAATCTTTCATCTTTACCAATTAAATTCTTTACGATGTTTAACAATTTTGGTTGGATTATCGTAAAAATTAAGTCTTGGATATTCGCAATCTTGAGTGAATTAAATTCAATTCGTTTAAAACTGAACTGAGTCAAAAATTATCAACCTAACGTCTGTCTAAACTTCTGCGTTGTCCATCATGAAGGCTAATCAATCCGCAAGTTTTCTGCTTTGTAAAAAGCTGATAAAGCTAATGCTAACATCGATTTCCTCACTCGAAAGCGATGTCAGTGACGGGCGATACCAGGATTTGAATCCACACATACTGATCTGCGGTATTGCCGATATCGCCACTGCCTCCAGCCAGGGATATTCGTTGTGTCAAGTATCATGGCAATATTCAAATAATTATTATGTTACGATCAGGTGTGTGCAGGCACATTCACATTCACATTTATTTACTCTAAGAGAAATTTAATTTGTAGTCTACAATACAATCTCTTTAAAAATGTGGTGTTTATTGCTGTAATACGTTAATAAAATACCTAGGAAGTCAAAGAACGCGAAATATGCCTACCAAATCATTCAACTGTAAATTAATAAAACGACAAATAAACTGTTCATCCAATTGTTGCACACCCAAGTTTCTTTCTGTTTCAAAATCTACGAAGCTTTGTACCCCAAGAATGTCAACATTTGATTGCATTACAATTTTCCTTCGCAAATTCAAAATTTCATCCCTTTCTGTCATCGGTCAATAAACTATTGAGCGCTGGCAACCTTGTCAATGGACTTGCACCGTTTTATCTTATCACTTTTCTTTTATGTTCGAATCTCCACACGTCTTCTGTAAGTTTGGTAACTTCTACAGGCAGGCAGTCAGTTCGAGACGTCCCAAACATCGTCTTTGACTGAGGAAATGAACTTTAAACCTTCATTAATTGATTGACTAAGCAGACTTATCAATTATCGTTAAAGAAGAGAAATAGCTTACTTTTGCTGGAATATCTCCTCATGTTGATGTATAGCGCTGAGAGGTTTACATGCACTGTTTGGTGCAATACAGGCTCGGTATTAAGAGACTAAATATCAGGCAGTAGTTCTTTACAAAAGTGTCGTAATGTTACGTTTGCCAAGTGATGCACCGTAGGCTAAGTACGCCGCAAGTGCTCAAAATAAGAGGCTAGGGGTAAAGGTGTCAATTTTTCGCTTTGCTAAAGATGAAAAACGCCAATAATATGATTATCCATAATTAGATCATTGCTTGATCGAATTTAAGTAACAAGGAAGATTTCAATCATCAGGTCATTTAAGTCAGTTACCAATTTACCGGTCTTTTTTACCCTCTTTTGAGTCTTTAGTCTTTCTATATATTTTATTTTTTAATTTTTTAGTCATTTTTACCTACCATTTACTGGTTTTCCCCGTGTTATGTCCGGGTTGTTTGAAAAATTGACCAACTGGTGACTGCACGTGTCGTAGAAGGCAACTAAAACACTAAGATCCATACCAACGTCAGAAAGGGCATTCGGCTGGTGAGCGCCTAGGCTCCAGAAATTGCTACAAAAATTTAAACGAATAGAAAAGTCTCAATTTGGGGATTGGTTGGTGGTGTAGTGTAGGACAGAGAGGATTTGAGGCAGTCTGTTTGTATCCCGACCCTGGTTATACTGAGATTCAAGGGAGGATGATGATGATGATGATGATGATTATGACCCATTTGCCGGTATTGCAATAGTTGTGAATCATATTCTCTGGTATGCTATGTCTGGGTTCAAACCCGCAGAGCAACATTGCAGCTCACGGTCTTTTAGAATCCTTTAGCTTTACTATATGTGCTCTGAAGCAGAGCGCATTTGATGATGAAATTAGATGTAAATTTATAATTAATTCATGTATAGTAGTTTATACTGCAAACACATACACAGACACATAGGCCTACACTCACACATACACTCACACAGATTCACACAAATACATTCAAACAGGGAGTATTTAACTTTCGGTTCAAGATCCTACTGTTTTGCAACACTCTCTGCCGTCTTATCTTCGCTCATGTTTTACAATTCCACTTTCTGTAGTAGGCTGAAAACACATCTCTTCCCACCATAGATTTATATCATCGTGTCTGACTGACTGTGTTTAATCACCGGACCAGCACCGTTTAAGGTATCTTTTCTCTCTCTTAAACACGTTATTTTTCTCTGACATCATCCTTGTATGAAGTAACGGATATAAAATATTTATTTTTATTTAGAAACCATCGATCTCATGTTACACGGCCAGAAACCCTTGAAAATAAATAGCTGATACAGACCTTCATCCAGTTAGCGCATTAGCACAATAATGCCATTCCATTTAGAATGAATGCAAGTGTCGATGCAAATAGCACTGTTGCCTTTAAAGAAGGAATAATGCGTAGCCATTGCTGCTCTTTACCGACGCTACGCTGCCATGACATTAATGTTTTAACTAAATTATAAATCAAGATATCACTGAAAATATAGTATAGAAAGACAGCGCAATGAAATCAGTTATATCCCTGTCGTGATTTCCTAGAAAATTACTTTAATATATGTATTTATATATATATTTATAAATTTATTTTACATTAGGCCTACTTATGAAATGAGAGTATTATAAAATTAGTCTAGCCTGCCTTTCAAGAATGAAATCTAATAAAATATCCTTAAAATTTTTATTTCACCTTAGACCTATTAATTTATAAAAGTTCTATAACAATTGAAATATGCTCCACATTGATAATATTCATGGCTTTGTAAAACATGCACGAATATAATCTAGCTAGTTGTCCACATTCTCCTAAAATTTGGTGGAATTTTGACACTGCGGTTGAGGAATTAAAGACTTATAGCCTACTAAGTAGTCCTATAGCCCACTGTAGTCTTAAACTTCAATTAAATTACTTTGTAACTTATACATACATAGTCATTCATTTAACCATGCAAATGCATATATTAGTCTGTCGACTTCTTCGCCAAGTATTAAAAATGCGTATAAACTCTTTTGCGGTCAATTCATGCACTAAGCTTACTCTCTGGCAAAAGAAATATTTATTTTTATGAGTAGATCAGGGGCAGGACCTAAATTAGTATGTTTTCATTGTCATTGTGTGCAGATATTTGTGCGTGTATATTGTTGATTTCCTTAACAATGTCATTACATGTTCCGCTAAATTTATCTTGGTACATAATTATGGCCCATACTAAGGATTTTATTGAACATTATTAACTAATAGTTAATGCAAATGTTTGTATTTTTATTTTTAAATTCGGAATATGTAAGTGCCACTTGTGGGCCTTTATTTCCGTTCATGCGCTCTAACTGTCTATTGTGTCTGCAAATTGATATCATGTGCGTATGATAAATAAATAAATAAATAAATTATTCATCGCACATAGGCCTACTTTAATGAATCCCTTATTAATTTCCTTTAGGGACTGATTTTCTGGATTTTGCAACGTTTTGGTCTTTCTTTTTCGCTAGCTGGTCTGCTTTTGTCTCAATACTGCTGGATGTTCTATTTGATGACTGTAGCAATCTAATTGTTAAAATTATTATCACTATTACTTAAGATAAAATGAAGTTGATTTGTAATCTAAAAGAACTTAAAAACATTATTAAGTTTGCTGATGATACATAGCTCATTAATCATTATCCCATCTCAGTGTCTTTATACCACTGACGGTGAACTTGCTAACATTTACTTGTGGTCCAGTAAAGTAATCTTCAGTTGAATAAGTCTAAATCCCGTGAATTCTTTTCCATTCTCCGCGATTTAGATTTCTAGTAGGCCTAAGTTATACCCCACCGCCCCTAGTGGTGGCCTCGGCCACCCCAAATAAAGGGCTGGCCACCCCAAAAAATGGTCAACCAAAATATTGATTTTTATTGCTGATTACCATAACATAACAGTGCTGGATCAGGAGAATCAGATGCTAATTTAAGACGATGCTTGTTTAAGATGCTTGCTTAAAGTGTGTTGCACTTTACTAACGACAATCGAACAGTGAATTTGAGCCATACCCGATATGATATCATATTACTTACGCGCAGACTCGCACTCTGACCGAGTCCCCACACTGTTTAAAATAGAAGGGCTGCTGAGCTAGAACTTAACGTGGTAGACCTACATCATGAGCAATGATGAAGGGGAAGACCTTAGTTTTCTGCAATGAAGCTCATAAATATAACATAACAACAATTAGATTGCTATTTTTACCAACGACAACATCGAGCGCTATTGAGACAAATCCAAGCCGGTGTGCAAAAAAGGTCCAAAACGGTACAAATTTTAAATTCATATATATCCGTTCCATGTTAATGGAAATTAAAGCAATGGAGGCTTACCTTCTGGTCGGAACTCATGGTTACTGCATGGAAAAGAGAGACGGAAAAGATGGGTCTTCAACTGCCTCATACTAAATGGGCACAGCTCATGAGAAAGCAATTAAAGGCCGACGTGATTCAAACGAGTAGATGGAAGTATTTCATAGAGTAGATGGAAGAGAATTCCAGATCTGCGGAGCAGCATAGGAGTAGGTTGATTAAGTCACGTAAAAGTTTAACTGAGACACCAGCAGAACAACGAAGCGGCTGTAGTAGGCCTAGTTTCAGTGTAGGCCTAAATGGTCTAATTGTTTTACGATGCTGCTTCCATCGAATTATAAAACTGTTTGATTTTACTAAAGACTCCCGCAATCAACTCTTCAACTATCGTAAAACATCCTAACCCTATATGGTTGAGTGCAAAATCTCCCGGTACGAATCTGACAGTTGTTTAAGTTTTTATACGTTAATTTGTTACACCGTAGTTGAAATTATAAAATGCACATTAAGGTCATCGACCTTAACTTGAAGTCTACCTTAGGTCGACTTCAAAGGGTGTCATAACGCAATGAACACGTCTGTTAACACTTAGGCCGAATTATAATTAAGGGCGCTCGCTATATATCTCGCTGAGAATCTTTGAGTCGGTAGATTGTTCATTCTACTTTTCATTCAGTTTTAGGCTTCGTTTGAATGCACCAGAGTCGCTAGATTGTTTTATAAAGTTTTAGCAAAACATCTAAGATATCACTTTCCTTATGTCAAGCGTATACGCCTAAAGTAGGCCTACGCAATGACAATAAATATATAGATGTAATGCCTATACTAAGTAGTCTATTTAATGAAGGTTTTATTCAGTTTATGTTTGTTTTATGGCATGATTTGGAAAAATTGCAAATGTTACTTTTCAATGCAAATTTATCTTACCTTAGAAGCACCATGAAACAAGAGCGTCTAAACCACTTCTTGCTGTTGACCACATATCCGGAAAAATTGGATAATTTTTGGACATAAATAAAATAATCAGAGAGTTTATTTCTTACAGTGAAATTAGGAGCAATATTTTTTCAGTTGTTGATAGGTTTTGAGTAGTGATTTCTCTTCAATAGCAGAATAACCAATATAAAGATCCATAATCCTATTTTATCATGGATGTAGGCATCAAGGTCAACCGATGATTAGTGATCAATGATCAATTGATCATAGTGAACTAAAATAATCGTGTATTTTAAAGAAGATTCTTTTGTAGGCCTAATATATCAGTCTTTGAGAATTATTAATGAAACATTCATGGATAATGTAAAGAACAGATGTAATGTAACTGATAGAATTATGCAAACATCTTAGCTTGGTGGTGTAAAGTAGGCTAGAGAGTTTAATTATAACAAAATAAAAATGCATGAAAATTCATACATATTGTTCTACCATCGTACTACCATGTAATTATTACTTAATAATCCATTGTATTATTATATATTACATATGTATCATAATTAAGATTGCCTCGCCCCCCCCCCCCCCAATAATATTTAAGGAGAGCGAAAATATCCTTTCGCACCCCCCCCCCCCATAATGACTAACAAGTTGGATTTCTTTTTAGCTCGCCACCCCAATCCTGAAACCAGATCTCTCTCTGCCCCTGGTTCTACTAGCTCCCAAATTTCTGAAGTGTGTTCTCCCGTTAGGGGCTCGTATTTGATAATTGATATACTATAGGGGCCCTGCATAATTGAAGGGAGAGCGACACAATTTTGACATTTCCACTACAGCACTTAACACATTACTACTTTAACCACTGTGTAAGTACAGAAATTTGAACTCTGTTCCGAAGCAGTGACGCACTCGGCCTTAGCTGGGAAAGGCTTGAGCCCCCCTTCAGCCTAAATTGGGTCATTTGCATTTCGTCCACATAGGGTGGAAAAACCTAATCTTTATTAGAAATGTAGGCCCAGCCGGGTCTGTAGGATTTTTCCACTGGAGCAACTTACACAGTCAGAAACCTGAAATCTTTGAAGCTATAGCAGAAAATGATAAATGTAATGTTGAATACTGGTTTGACTAAGCTTATAACTTCTATCATAAGACTGTTAAGAACTTGAAATTATACATATATAATTAATCTATTAATTATTATTATGGATATAATTTATGTTGTGATAATGCGTGTTTGATATTGGCCAGGCAGTGGTCAAGCTGCAGAGTAATTGAATCTGATTGGTCAGTTACCAAATGACCAAGCGTCACCTGTGGTAGAATACTTGCAGATTTGTGTAAGAGAGACATTCAAGTTGTGGCGGCCGGACGGGCAAGTCCACACGGCGTAGGCCGAGGGCCGAAACCGGAGTCGAATCCGAATCATTGATATTTCAGGGACTGTGTGTTTAAATCTTATGTTCAGTTTAAAGTTTTAGCGTTCGTACTTATTAAATTGTAGTGCTGTTTTTATTTACTATTAAATTGTGAGATACGATTTAGAAATCTGTGCCTTGACTTCGATATTTTATCAGTAAGGATTAATCGCAGAGATCCTCACAACTACTTCAGATCGGAGTCCCACACACCTCTGAGAAATACCATCTCATGTGTGCTAGTTAGAGCAGGCCTAGGCATTCAATTACAGTCACGGACCGAACAAACGTCCTATGTTGTGCTCCAACGGCGAGTTGCGAGAGGCAGAAGGCAGCATCAGCGACGCGAGTTTATTATAAATGGTGCCCAGACCCAGGACTCGTAATTAGGAGAATGCCCAAGGCATATTTCCGTGCCGGAGTGGTCATGCTCTACGAAAGAGGACATCTTCGATCCGATCGTCATCACTGCATCGTCATCGCGTTAAGAACGATCATCATGGAAGGTGAATTCTGATAGCGGGTGTCTAGAGTGACAATTAAAACTACATATGGAGATTATCAGACGATGAGCACACCATCGATTAATTCAGTAGACATTGGAATGTGCTACTGGCTGTAATTGTCGTCGCCGTGACTCTATTGTAATAGTGTGAATTACACTAACAGAAACAGCTCGTTGTGAGTTTGAGGAGACTGTGTTGTTCATTAAAGGATAATTTCTGAAATTTAAATTTAAATTAGTTGAGCAGAGCAGAAAGACTATATGGACTTTTAGATTATATCTGCGTGAAATTGCGAATGTTGGATACATGTCATGCAGAGGTGTGTAAATAAAGTGGAACATTAAATTCTCGCTGAGAGAACGTCGGAATATTGCTGCAGTATATTCTTATAGTGTGTCAGATTGAGGTGCGAATATATGATTAAACAATTACTACATACCTCGAAGAAGATTCTGCCGGCAATCATGTTTACTAATTCGTCAACTAGAGAGCTGGACATATAGCGTTAAGTAAACTGTGAAATTTGACTTGTGGTCGAAATAGTCGGATGTAAGTTACCAATCTTACCCGCACCACCCCCTCTCAACCCTACCGCTATTCACCCAGTCTATAACTTCTGACTTCAGATCAACTGATCAATTGAAGAGTGGTCGTGTCAGTTATGCAACGATATCGCAATAATAGTCTCAACCTCGCATAACTTGGCACACCTGAGCAAACTTGGAGGTTCGCTTTAAATTAGATCTACTGCAGTGACGGAGCCTAATCCCGTCGACAAATTGCAGTAAGATGTAAACAGGAATGGAACTGTCTAACTGGCTCCATCGTGCGATAAAGTATGGTGTAAATACCGTGAGTAAACATTTGTTGGAAGTTGGCTGACTACGATTACGTGATGATTTCGTGAATTTAGTGCATGTAGGTATTGAACTGCAGTAGCTTGACATTTAATAAATATAATCTTGCAGATTGCTATTTATATCGTATATTTTGACTCAAGGAACTGTTATAAGGACTGTCTATATTTGAAAGACTTATGATTAGTACCAAATGTTGTATAAGAGTTTGATTAGTTTATTTCGCGTTAAGTTTTGCTATTTGGGTTTTATTTTATTGTTTTATTGTAGTTACACGTATTTTCTTGTATTTCAATTAGCGTTATGACTCAGTTCAGGAAGTGGACTTTGATTGAACTGATGTTGTATAATTTTGAGATTTTCTGTATTGTGCTTTTGAATTCATTTCAAGTATATGTTTGCTTTTAGTGTATATTTTTGTCGTATCCAATGTCACGAGTGATAGGGGTCTATAGGAGATGATAGCGCAAGTAAGGTATGCGTGGAGGAAGTCGTATCAAATGATGCTATATGTCATAGAGCTATGTCAAAATTAATTAAAGCCCATGTATGTGTCCTTGAGGTAACTCCTGTATTATTGATCTCGTAAATAATGCTGCACCCAGGTACTTTAAATTGCTAGTGTTTTTAGAACCATGGAAGCAATACTTGAAGCGTGAATTTGCATTAATTTATGTTAGATTTTGTGTGCATCACTAATGAGCACTTTTGAAATTTTTGGAGGTGATGATATCGTTAGATGCTAGGTAGCCCGGGCATTTGCCAGTGTTTCTTAGAACACAAAAGGTAAACCTGAAGTCTCTGTCGCATTTATTTGCGTTTTTGCCGGGAGATTGTTAATAATGCATGGCCCATGTTGCCTTTTGCTATATGTAGAGATATAAGCAGCATTAATTAATTGATTTTTGCTAGGGAAATAGAAACTTATATAAGCAAAGCCCGTATAGAGAGAGAATGCAGTGGCTCAACGAGATTTGATTTTTATTGCTATAATTTGCATTAAATATTAATCAAAATGTACGTGGGGAGATTTTGAAATTTAATGACTAGCTAATGTAACAGATGTAAAAATATGCTAAGTTAATTATTTGAAGGATGACATATGTAATGCTTTGGAGATGAGTTATAAACAGGCATTACGTGTTTTTGCCACATATTGTTTAACTGTACCGATGTTGAAATTAATTTGTGGCTGAAAATGTGCTTATTGTACAAGAGGTCGTATTAGAGACGATATATGATTGTATAACTCGATCGACTTGTCAGTGTTACGCAATAGTCGTGGAAGGAGCAGAGACGTCTTGTTGATTGACACAGGTCAGTGCAGAACTGAGGTCAAATATAGTAATGCTTTTTTGTCACTGTGAGTTGTGATGAGAACTTTAAATTCTTATATTGATTGAATCAAGTATTTGTTCATTAGAATTTATTTGTGTCTATTTTAATCGCACTGCTTAATTTGAAGATTGATCTTGTCACTGTTCCTATATTTGCTCGCTATGGTTTTTATAATTAGTGTTAAATAATTTCGCGTATTAGAGTGTAGTTAAACACTTAATTTACTTATAGTGGACTAATTTATATTAATTATAGTGGACTTATAGTGGAATAATTTTGTACAACTATATTTCTTATTTTTGTGAGATCCATCTTCGGTAAAAGATGTTATATTTATGTTCGAGCAGTGGAGAGCTCTGAAGAGAGGGCGGGAGGTAGTGTTAAGAACTTGAAATTATACATATATAATTAATCTATTAATTATTATTATGGATATAATTTATGTTGTGATAATGCGTGTTTGATATTGGCCAGGCAGTGGTCAAGCTGCAGAGTAATTGAATCTGATTGGTCAGTTACCAAATGACCAAGCGTCACCTGTGGTAGAATACTTGCAGATTTGTGTAAGAGAGACATTCAAGTTGTGGCGGCCGGACGGGCAAGTCCACACGGCGTAGGCCGAGGGCCGAAACCGGAGGCGAATCCGAATCATTGATATTTCAGGGACTGTGTGTTTAAATCTTATGTTCAGTTTAAAGTTTTAGCGTTCGTACTTATTAAATTGTAGTGCTGTTTTTATTTACTATTAAATTGTGAGATACGATTTAGAAATCTGTGCCTTGACTTCGATATTTTATCAGTAAGGATTAATCGCAGAGATCCTCACAACTACTTCAGATCGGAGTCCCACACACCTCTGAGAAATACCATCTCATGTGTGCTAGTTAGAGCAGGCCTAGGCATTCAATTACAGTCACGGACCGAACAAACGTCCTATGTTGTGCTCCAACGGCGAGTTGCGAGAGGCAGAAGGCAGCATCAGCGACGCGAGTTTATTATAAATGGTGCCCAGACCCAGGACTCGTAATTAGGAGAATGCCCAAGGCATATTTCCGTGCCGGAGTGGTCATGCTCTACGAAAGAGGACATCTTCGATCCGATCGTCATCACTGCATCGTCATCGCGTTAAGAACGATCATCATGGAAGGTGAATTCTGATAGCGGGTGTCTAGAGTGACAATTAAAACTACATATGGAGATTATCAGACGATGAGCACACCATCGATTAATTCAGTAGACATTGGAATGTGCTACTGGCTGTAATTGTCGTCGCCGTGACTCTATTGTAATAGTGTGAATTACACTAACAGAAACAGCTCGTTGTGAGTTTGAGGAGACTGTGTTGTTCATTAAAGGATAATTTCTGAAATTTAAATTTAAATTAGTTGAGCAGAGCAGAAAGACTATATGGACTTTTAGATTATATCTGCGTGAAATTGCGAATGTTGGATACATGTCATGCAGAGGTGTGTAAATAAAGTGGAACATTAAATTCTCGCTGAGAGAACGTCGGAATATTGCTGCAGTATATTCTTATAGTGTGTCAGATTGAGGTGCGAATATATGATTAAACAATTACTACATACCTCGAAGAAGATTCTGCCGGCAATCATGTTTACTAATTCGTCAACTAGAGAGCTGGACATATAGCGTTAAGTAAACTGTGAAATTTGACTTGTGGTCGAAATAGTCGGATGTAAGTTACCAATCTTACCCGCACCACCCCCTCTCAACCCTACCGCTATTCACCCAGTCTATAACTTCTGACTTCAGATCAACTGATCAATTGAAGAGTGGTCGTGTCAGTTATGCAACGATATCGCAATAATAGTCTCAACCTCGCATAACTTGGCACACCTGAGCAAACTTGGAGGTTCGCTTTAAATTAGATCTACTGCAGTGACGGAGCCTAATCCCGTCGACAAATTGCAGTAAGATGTAAACAGGAATGGAACTGTCTAACTGGCTCCATCGTGCGATAAAGTATGGTGTAAATACCGTGAGTAAACATTTGTTGGAAGTTGGCTGACTACGATTACGTGATGATTTCGTGAATTTAGTGCATGTAGGTATTGAACTGCAGTAGCTTGACATTTAATAAATATAATCTTGCAGATTGCTATTTATATCGTATATTTTGACTCAAGGAACTGTTATAAGGACTGTCTATATTTGAAAGACTTATGATTAGTACCAAATGTTGTATAAGAGTTTGATTAGTTTATTTCGCGTTAAGTTTTGCTATTTGGGTTTTATTTTATTGTTTTATTGTAGTTACACGTATTTTCTTGTATTTCAATTAGCGTTATGACTCAGTTCAGGAAGTGGACTTTGATTGAACTGATGTTGTATAATTTTGAGATTTTCTGTATTGTGCTTTTGAATTCATTTCAAGTATATGTTTGCTTTTAGTGTATATTTTTGTCGTATCCAATGTCACGAGTGATAGGGGTCTATAGGAGATGATAGCGCAAGTAAGGTATGCGTGGAGGAAGTCGTATCAAATGATGCTATATGTCATAGAGCTATGTCAAAATTAATTAAAGCCCATGTATGTGTCCTTGAGGTAACTCCTGTATTATTGATCTCGTAAATAATGCTGCACCCAGGTACTTTAAATTGCTAGTGTTTTTAGAACCATGGAAGCAATACTTGAAGCGTGAATTTGCATTAATTTATGTTAGATTTTGTGTGCATCACTAATGAGCACTTTTGAAATTTTTGGAGGTGATGATATCGTTAGATGCTAGGTAGCCCGGGCATTTGCCAGTGTTTCTTAGAACACAAAAGGTAAACCTGAAGTCTCTGTCGCATTTATTTGCGTTTTTGCCGGGAGATTGTTAATAATGCATGGCCCATGTTGCCTTTTGCTATATGTAGAGATATAAGCAGCATTAATTAATTGATTTTTGCTAGGGAAATAGAAACTTATATAAGCAAAGCCCGTATAGAGAGAGAATGCAGTGGCTCAACGAGATTTGATTTTTATTGCTATAATTTGCATTAAATATTAATCAAAATGTACGTGGGGAGATTTTGAAATTTAATGACTAGCTAATGTAACAGATGTAAAAATATGCTAAGTTAATTATTTGAAGGATGACATATGTAATGCTTTGGAGATGAGTTATAAACAGGCATTACGTGTTTTTGCCACATATTGTTTAACTGTACCGATGTTGAAATTAATTTGTGGCTGAAAATGTGCTTATTGTACAAGAGGTCGTATTAGAGACGATATATGATTGTATAACTCGATCGACTTGTCAGTGTTACGTAATAGTCGTGGAAGGAGCAGAGACGTCTTGTTGATTGACACAGGTCAGTGCAGAACTGAGGTCAAATATAGTAATGCTTTTTTGTCACTGTGAGTTGTGATGAGAACTTTAAATTCTTATATTGATTGAATCAAGTATTTGTTCATTAGAATTTATTTGTGTCTATTTTAATCGCACTGCTTAATTTGAAGATTGATCTTGTCACTGTTCCTATATTTGCTCGCTATGGTTTTTATAATTAGTGTTAAATAATTTCGCGTATTAGAGTGTAGTTAAACACTTAATTTACTTATAGTGGACTAATTTATATTAATTATAGTGGACTTATAGTGGAATAATTTTGTACAACTATATTTCTTATTTTTGTGAGATCCATCTTCGGTAAAAGATGTTATATTTATGTTCGAGCAGTGGAGAGCTCTGAAGAGAGGGCGGGAGGTAGTGTTAAGAACTTGAAATTATACATATATAATTAATCTATTATTAATTATTATGGATATAATTTATGTTGTGATAATGCGTGTTTGATATTGGCCAGGCAGTGGTCAAGCTGCAGAGTAATTGAATCTGATTGGTCAGTTACCAAATGACCAAGCGTCACCTGTGGTAGAATACTTGCAGATTTGTGTAAGAGAGACATTCAAGTTGTGGCGGCCGGACGGGCAAGTCCACACGGCGTAGGCCGAGGGCCGAAACCGGAGTCGAATCCGGATCATTGATATTTCAGGGACTGTGTGTTTAAATCTTATGTTCAGTTTAAAGTTTTAGCGTTCGTACTTATTAAATTGTAGTGCTGTTTTTATTTACTATTAAATTGTGAGATACGATTTAGAAATCTGTGCCTTGACTTCGATATTTTATCAGTAAGGATTAATCGCAGAGATCCTCACAACTACTTCAGATCGGAGTCCCACACACCTCTGAGAAATACCATCTCATGTGTGCTAGTTAGAGCAGGCCTAGGCATTCAATTACAGTCACGGACCGAACAAACGTCCTATGTTGTGCTCCAACGGCGAGTTGCGAGAGGCAGAAGGCAGCATCAGCGACGCGAGTTTATTATAAGACTATAATTTATAACTGGTTATTCTAAAAATGATCTAAATTGCCTAATGGTTTAAACATGTGACTTTAAAAGTGATAAATATTAACATAGTTGATTATTCAACATAATGCGTGTTTACTTGTGTTTTTGGTAGTGGTTTAATTTTTTATTGTTCCACTTTTTATGTTTGTGATGTTCCGTTGCTGTTCCTCCTGTCAACTGTTGACGAATAAAGAAGTTGATATAACACTTGTCATGAGTTAATGTAAAATTGTTAGATTAAAATTTATTAAATTAAAAGATTTGAATTTCAGCAGTTAAATATTTCGAGCCCCCCCCCCTTAGCATTTTTTGTTTTCCACTATTACGGAGAAGGCGTGAGCGTAAACGAAAAAATGTGGACACTGTCCAAAATATTTTCAGCCACTCACCTTAAAAATTTCCTGGATCCACCATGTATAGGCCTACAGAGTACATAGGCCTGTGTCTATAGGCCTATAAGTAGGCCTATATATATTTTTTTTTAGGGCCCCTTCGGTTACTTCGTGGGGGCCCCTCAGATCCTAGCTACGGCACTGCTGCATCACTCTAATTGTTGTTATGTAATGTATTGTTTATGCGTATCCAAATAGCACGTGTTGATGTTGTTGTTACCCTTCCTTGGACTGATTACCAGGATTTTGGCTCTCACCGTTTATTAACCCCTCACTCTGCTCATCTGTTTTGATTTGGTTTCACAGTGTTCGATGTTATCATGGATAAGTTGGGATAACAGTAGCACTCTAATCGTACTATTGTTGTTGTTACAGAGATCATTAGAAATGTAGCTCAGCTTTTGAAATAACAACAGAAACAACGACGTATTTATTTTGAGAATTTAAATAAGATAATTTGGTTTTTCCGTTAACAAAAAATCTTAATTTCTGGTAAAGTAGCGTCCTACTTGTAAGCAACGATCGCGGATCGCTTGTCGCTCTGTGAAAGGTTATATTTAATGTCTATTTGTCCTATCGCTATTATTGTTTAATTAAAGTATATTTATTTCCCATTCCTAATTTCATTTTATTATTTGTTACTCTGTAATTTAGAGCTTTTCTTACTGGAGTATTTCATCCAATCTTAGCAAATGCCCTATCCAACTGAATCTTTTGAATTTTATTAATTCACTCAATGGTAACGAAATTTAGATCGGATATTTCTAAAGTAGATTTGTTATTTTTCACTGTAATTCATGTGGCTATTCTGCTAGTATACCTTTTTAAATCACTATATGTTAAAATTGTCTCCGTGTTGTGTCCAGATCACTGAATGATAGACTAACTTTAAGGTATTAACAATTCTAGTGATGTTAGAATATTAGAAGATGATATTGTAAAAATACAAAATTGGTCTAATGCCTGGCGGATGGAATTCAATATTGATAAATGTAGGATGATGCATAATGGTAAAATATTTTAAATACTGATTATGTGCTAAACCACACAATACTAAAGTCGACCAATAGTGAAAAAGCCCTGGGTGTATTCGTAGGTGTAGATAAGTCATTAAAGTTTAGAAAACATATTAATCATTATATATATATATATATATATATATATATATATATATATATATATATATATATATATATATATAATAAAGATATCATTGGACTGATTTTCTAGACTTTGGAATTTGCACCGTTTTAGGACCTTCTGTTTGCACGCCAGTTTGAGTTTGACTTAATAGTGCTCGATGTTGTTATTGATGACTGTAGCACTCTAATTGTTAATTTTTGTTGTTGTTGTTACAAAGAGAATATAAATTGATTCAGTTTATGAAAATGCATTATTTCTAGCAGATGGAGAATATGAAAGATTGTCGTAGTGATGAAGAGTACGAGCACATCATGAGTAGTACCACGAAGAAGACGGTCGTTGTATTCTTGTGCGTCGAACGGTTCGTACTACTAAATTAATCCTTATTCTGTGAGCTTTTTCTCTTAATTTCTGCATAAAATATAGTTTCATTATATTATAGTTTTTACTATTATAGTTACTGTTATTGTTTCAGCTTTCAAAATACCCATAACCCTGACCCTAATCCAGAAATTTAAATTAGGATCAGCATTGCTACTCAAAATTGAAATTATTAAAGAATTGTAATCGCCATCATCATCTTCTTCCCCTGAATTTCTGTTTAGCTATGGTCGGGATACTAACAAACCTCCACTTCTCTCTATGGGTTGTGACACTTTTCTATTCTTTTTAGAAAATTTTGTAATTATTTCTGGAGCCTAGGCGCTCACCATACGAATGCCTTTTCTGAGTACGTTTCGTTGGTTTGGATCTTAATGCTCTGTTGAATTTACTTGATAATATTGTTTTGCAGGTGCCCAGCGTGTAACGATATAAAAAGAAGGTGCTTTGTCGAGGAACAAGCCAACGGATTTCCTGAAACATTGTTTGTCAGGGTTGATGGAAAGACATGCCAGGTAATTCAAATTACATATAATATAACTTTTTCGCTTGGTACTTATAGTGTATTTTTCGTAATATAATTTTAATAGTTAATGCATATATGCAAATAGGTTATTGAGAAATTTGTTAATAGCTATGATTTGTCAACAGTTACTCATAAGTTACAATTTTAAATTGGCCTCTTTTAGAATCATGACAGAATCAACAGCTGGTCTGTAGCAGCTAATATAGTTAAAATTACAGACCTTGTTTTATATCAATCATACTAATCTATAAAAAAGACAGTTTAGAAATTTTAAACTTTAGAATATATAATGAATGCTGACAAAATAGATTTTTTTTAGTTTCAATTGTGAAGTTCATTTTTGTAACTTGTGTTGAAGACTGCCAAACGTGGAGTGGGACTTATGCGGTACCCAACCACAGCTATATATAAGAATGGTCAGAGAGTGGCAGTTCAAAGATATAGTGACGACGCTGCCTTCAGAGCTCTGCTAGCGGCCTGGTGCCTGGATTCCAACGATGTCAACGATCAATCAGTGGATGCTAAAGCTACTATCAAAACTGGTGATGCTGCAGCGGACCACGCTACCCCCTCAACTGCAGCTGCAACAGCCGGCACAACGCCTGCAGAAGTGTATGTTTTTAATTAATTTCTATTGAAAATTAAGGTTATTTGCTAAAATTGTGTTCTTTTTCATTCTAGTCTATTGATTAATTAATGCTGAGTGAACTTTGGTTGGACACTTTTATGGTCTATTTACTGGTAATTCCTAACGTAGTTTGTAATAAGAATTCAAATACTATGATTAAATCAGTTAATAGTAATATTAATTGCTGTTGAACACATGTCAACAAGCCATCGCCTCAGCTTTTGTGACTTTGTGTACGGCACTTAACCTTCAAGTTTTCAATGTTGCATTTTAATTTTGTTGCAGTGTTCGCGCTCGCCTACTCTTGGCAAACCGACAGATCTATGATGATATCGCCAAGGAGGTTTGTAAAAAATCTAGCTCTCAGCGTTATACAGTTTCATAACTCTCTTTTCGTTTGCTAGAATAAAATTGTACAAGGCCAATTCAGCGGCCAAGTTTCTAGTGTTTTGACTGTTTTGAAACTAGTGTTTTGACCTTTATTATGAATGTATTAACTCAGACGACAAAGTTCAAATGTATAATGGTCTCTTAATGTAAGGCTACGTGCTTGTGGCTGCTTAAAAGTATTGTTTGGTGAATAGGCCCGGGTTGAGAATTGAGAAAAAAAGAAAGCATTATCTAATGCAAGTTCAAGATTAAGTAAATTATTCAATATGCTTCATTATATGACCTACAGCATTTGCTTTCCACATTTTTTATATTATGCTTTTATATTACGTTTTTTTTAATATTATATTTCTGTACTGGGATAAGGAGAGGGAATATGGCAAAATGTAAGTGCTTGGGTTCAAAGCTCAGGTCACTTGATGGTTATACCCTTGGAACCAGATTAATCAGCGATTAACTATATCAAGGAATGTTATATATGCTTAGTTGTTGTTTATTCTTACTTATATCTGTTGTTTTTATTCTTTTATATCTGCCAACTTTCTTTCTTTGGTAAATTATCAAGAAATATTGTATTTGTTGACAGGTGGCCAAAGATGCAAGCTGTGACCTGACGAAACTACTCCTGTATGCTCTCAATTTCACTGAAACCGCTCTTTCGGAGGGTCCGGTCAGAATGGAAATGCCGTCTGATGATGACCAAGGTATGTTTTCAATAGCAACTAATTGGTAATATTGTAGCACCAGATAATGTTGAGTAGTGCCCTCAAGCGATCCTGACAAGTGGCCTGTCTATGTTAGGCTTCAACAACAACGACAATACGATTAAAGTGCTACTGCTATCCATGATAACATCGAGCACTGTGGAACCAAATCAAAACCGATGAGCAGAGTGAGGGGTCCATGAACGTCCCTACAAATGAACTCATTATCTGGATTAATATATAGACTAATTAATAACTTAATAATATTACAATCTTAAAAAAACATTACCTACTGGCAGGTCCATGGTATATAATGCCTCTACTCTTCTCTGTCTTCCGTTTTACTTTTCATGTCCCAATACGAGTGGAACTTAAAATCATATAATATTCCTAATTTTGGCCTGTCTCTGACTCTATTCCTTCCATTCTTTCTTGTTTATCATAGTAAATTGTAATTTGAAAACTTGTTTCATCCATTTGAATTCCTATAGTTGTGTGCTTAATATTATTGCAGACGCCAGTCAAGAAGGAATGGCCGGCAACTAGTCATGAAGTAGTATGGAGCTGTGTAGCAACTGTGTAGCAATTGTTAACGATTGGTTGGATTCATTGATTGTTTGTTTTTGAAGTGATTGATTGTTTCATTATCCTGTTCATGTATCTATAGCCTATTCACTTGTTTATGTGCTCACAAAATAAATTTACATAAATTAGAGTTTAATGAATAAAATTTGATGTTATTTAATTTGATCTAATTGTATAACCTATTCCTGTTATTCTACATTTACCTTTTGCACTAGATTGGCTTGAAATTAATTGATTCTCTCAAAAGTTGGCTGTGTTGCGTCCTGGTTGCTGGAGGATAGACCAACCGGTGACTATACGTGTCGTAAAAGGCGAATAAAGCACTAAGATCCAAATCAGTGTCGGAAAGGCCATTCGGTTGGTGAGCTCCTTTGCTCCAGAATTTGCCACAAGATTTTATAAAATGAATGAAAGTGTAATAAAGGATTGACTGATACGGTGTGAGATACAGAGGAATGGAGGTCTATTCGTATCCCGACCCCGGTTAAACTGGGATTCAAAGGAAGTTTATTGCGATGATGATGATCATAAAGGGTGACCGCTCTCTAATTAGTAAACAAAGCGGTGTTATTTCAAGGCCGAAGAGGTCATCTAATCCATCCGAACCCATTAATGCAAAAACGAGTTTCAAATAAAGTACTTAAACGAGAACTAATATATGAGTATAATTATCACAAAATCTGTACAGCTAAACGTACCATACATGTAAAACATAGCAAATATTCGTGAATTTACACTTTTTAAAATTTAACTTTATTCTTGTTATCAATATTTAGCAGGTCAACCTAAGATGATTGATTAAAGTTAAATATACAAAATATAACAAAAACTTGTCGCTTTATTATAGAATTAATGTCAATATCAGAAAAACAATCGACTATTCTCCAATGTTTGATCGCTGATAATTTACAAGATGATCTAAACGAGGACAACTAAAAGATGATCTATCCCCTCTGTGTCCACAGATAAGCTAATGTTGACGTCAGGTTCCTCATTTGAAATCTATGTCAGTGACGGGCCAGCCCAGGATTTGAACCCCCACCTACTGATCCGCAGTCGAGTAACTTAACGACTTCGCCACTGGCTCCAGATCGTATCCGCGGTTCTTTATCGTCTCTTTAGTTTCGGACATAGCGCGACATTTATAACACAGGCCCGGATAAATCTTTGCGTTTATACCCGTATCTGAGGCTTCCACCGGAAAAGTTTAATGTTTGACCCAGTAACCAAATAAAACCCAGATACGTTTCACTGCAATTAAATGTTCAGTTCAATGGCGCAGTTATTGGAATTTTATTGGCCATTCTTCTGATGTAACTGATAAATGGATTTGTAGGCCTACCGTATTTTGCGGAGTAGTTTCTTCGACATTACTTTGCTTGGCGCGTGAACTTAGTTGTATTCTATTCAGTTGACCTCTAAGCTGTACCTAGATGATATTAAGCCAGCTTTGTGTTAAGCTGAGCTCAGAGGGCGAATCATTTATCAGAAAGATAATATAGGGGAGAGGCTACTAATTTGGACCGGTTTCTAATTTGAACCACCAACCATTCTCCAAATAGAGAACACATAAGCCTATTCTGGACTTACACAGGGGATGAAAAGTTCTGTCTTTAGACTGCGGCCAGGTTTATGATATACCGGCGTCTTTGTTTATGTTTCTGTCAGTGTTTAGTATTTTATTTATTTTTAGTATTTTTTGTTTACAAGAGTAAACAAAAAGACAAACTATTTTTAGAAGAAAATGGAAAAATAATCATAAATAAGGAAAAGGTAACGGATAAAATCACTGAACACTTCATTAACATGTTTAATAAACATAATGTAGAACATTTGGAAGATGTAAAACCAATACAAATGAAAATTCCTTTTAATGAAGAAGAGGTCGAAATAGCAGTTTAAAAATTGAAAAATAACAAAAGCGCAGGACCTGATGAAGTAGGCTATTTTCTGAAGAATTGAAAAGTTGTCCAAATGCCGTATTTAAACTAATAGCAGAGATATTCAACAATCTTGCAGAAGGAAAAGAAAGTTTAGAAGAAATAGCGGAGGGAATATTGATTCCTTTTGCAGAAGCCAGGCAAACCAAAAGGGAAAGTAGAAAATCTAAGACCAATAATTCTATTAAATACCCTAAGGAAAATATTATGTATAATAATGTTCAACAGAATATATAATAAAATAGATAATCAAATTCCACTAAGTAAAGCGGCATATAGAAGAGGGAGAAGCACCACAGAAAATGTATGCTCATTAAAACTAATAATTGAAAAGGCAATAATAAATCAAAATGTAAATATTGAAATACTTTTATTAGATATGAGTAAAGCGTTTGATTGTGTAAACAGAAAGATACTAATTGAAGATTTAAAAGAGATCTTAGAGAAAGATGAACTTTATAGAATAAAAATTTTAATAGAAAATGTGAAAATAAAAGTTATAAATGACAGTTTTGATGGAAAAAAATTTAATACCAACACAGGAGTTCCTCAAGGAGACTGCTTAAGTCCGATATTATTCACTTTATATCTAGCCATAGCTTTAAATGCAAAAGAAGATAATAATATACCAGTAGAAATACAAGATCATACATATTGGAATAAACATAAAAATGAGAAAATAAATATAGAAACAATAGATCAGCAGTTTACTGATGATATAGGATGGATTTTTTTGGAAATAACAAATCTGAAGAACTACCAGAATATGTTAGAATATGTAGAAAACAGATTAAAAAGGAGAGATTTACAGATAAATAAAGATAAAACAGAGAAAATAATTGTACCTAACACAATAGATGATATGCAGTGGCAAAATACTAACTACTTAGGTAGTATGCTAGAATCAGAAAAAGACTTAAATCAAAGGAAAAGATTAACAATGATGGATGGCATTTAACAAATATAGATCTGAACTAAGAAATAAAAAATTAAGCTTGAAAATAAGAATTAAAATATTTAATATATATATCAAACTTATCTTTATATATAATAGTGAACGGAATGGATAATAACTAAAAGCATGGAAAGTAATATAGATATATTTCAAAGAAAACTATTGAGAATCATACTAAATATAAAATATCCACACATAATTAGCAATACGGACCCATATGACAGAACACAAGAGAAACCATGGAACGAAATAATAAAATTAAAAAGACTTAGTTGGATAGGACATCTGCTAAGATTGGATGAAAATACTCCAGTAAGAAAAGCTCTAAATTATAGAATAACAAATAATAAAATGAAACTAGATATGGGAAATAAATATACTTTAATTAAACAATATAATAAAGATGTAAAACAAATAGACACTAAATATAACCTCACACAGAGTGATGTCTATGATCTTGCCCAGGACTGGTATCAGTGGAGACAGAGGGTAAAAGAGACTGCTCTGGTGTCCACAAAGTGACATCACACAGAGAAAAGAAGAAGTGTTTGGTATGCGGAGTAGATAAAAGAAGTGCAAGATTATATATTGAAGATGATGTCCGAATACTTTAATAAATTACATAGAGACGCTCAACATCAATATAGAGATAAACTTAGCGCTACAGGCCATGAAGATCCATTTTGTATGGACAATTTCGATGGCAAATGTATTGACAGCAATAGAAAATAGCGATTTATTCAATTAGCTTGTTCTGGGAACAAGTAGCTATACATCGGAGCAGTTTAATGCTTATAAATCACCTGAAGCTTATAACTACTTGATTTCTGGATTTGTGGCCGAGGTGGCTGGACATATTGTGAACGACAAATATGTCATACGTGCTAAGGTAAGATGAAACTTTAACTACACTAAATAATATACAGTACCGGTATCTGAGTGTTTTTATTTAATAATAAAAATGTTGTCTTAAGAATTATGCAGGTGGATATATTTTAATATTGTCATGTAATTTAATTTACTGTTCGGAATCCGATCACCAATATGTAAAATGCCAATTATCTGTATAGAAGTTGCAATCAACAGTAGTAATTCTGTATTAATAATTATTTATTTCACTGTTATAAATGTGCATAATCTAATTGCATGAATGGTTTTACAATCTTGAATTCAATTCAGGCCTATGATTTCTTTTTATTGCTCTAATATTTTGATTTATTTAATACTGTTCAAACCTCTGGTCCCCATATAGGCATTAGGAAATTGCTTTAATAGAATCCATCCAAAAAAGATTCACTGAATGTCTTCGCGGTATATGTGTGCTTCAATATCCAGATAGACTGAACATTTTAGAAACACAGTCTTTGGAACAACTCCGATTAAAAGCACACTTATGCATGTAATACAAATAATTTTCAATTTAGTTGATCTACAATCAAATAAGTTTTTCCTATTTAAACAAGATGTTACTAGGAATAATGGTAAAACAATTTATTTAAATTTGTTTCGTTTCAAAGCTGAGAGATAATATTTCAAAAATGATAAGTTGCTCCTTGGAATTTTATGCCTTTTAACATTGCGAATGTGAAATCCTTAAATGATTAAAAAAAGTGTTTAGTTTCTACCGATTCAAGAAAATTATTAAGGAACAGATATGACTAGTATTGCAAAATTTTAACAATAATTTATTACGTTTTTACATAATAGAGTTACTTGAAATTTTAGTACATTTTTTTAGTACATATTTTAAAATGAGTCTTGCCTTATATAATTTGAAATCTGAATTTTGGTTTGTACAGGTTAGGCATTCTCAGCGAATGTCTGAAAAGCCGGTGGATTGCTGGATTTTGACGCTAAGTTCTGGTGATTTATTAAGTGCTCACTGCACTTGTTAGGCAGGATTGGGTGAAGTTTGCTCTCACATAGGAGCCTGTCTATTCTACATTGAAGTGTATACATGCTATAAAGGTTTATATCTTACTTTTATTGGCAACGAAGTTATTTTCTTCACTAATTTAGCGATTACTTCGTAGTAGGTAGTGATGTGTCTAAAATAACTATAGGGCCAATTGAATTTAAGGCAGCGATTGGCTCTGTGATGTTGATTATGACGATAATGATCGTTTAAACATTATGTTGATTCAATGTATTATATCATACGTCGAATCAGTCATATATTTAGGGTCACTTATTCATCAAAATGGGAAATGTGACAAGGAAATAAACAGAAGAATAGCCATGGCTAAGGAGGCATATAACAGAATGTCAAAGATTTTTAGAAGCCATAAATTATCAATTGATACCAAAACAAGACTTCTTCAGTGCTATATTCAACCAATATTGTTGTATGGAAGTGAAGTTTGGACAATCTCTTCTGTAATGGAATCGAAACTTGAGGCAACAGAGATGTGGTTCTATAGCAGAATGCTACGTATATCGTATAAAGACCATGTTAAAGGTGAAGATGTTTTACAAAGAATGTCAACTTGTTGTGACCTTTTGAACCGAATACGACGACAACAGATGACATTTTTCGGACACATTATGTGGAACAAAATAGTTGAAAATACCGTAGTGACAGGAATAATAGAAGGAAAAAGATGCAAGGGTCGACAACGAATGATGTTTATTAAAAGTCTTAGCAAATGGATTCAGTTAACTGAAACAGAGATGATCAGAGCAACAATGAACAGAGACATATGGAGGAATATGACCATGACCGTCCAGGCTTGGAACAGGCACGGCACTTAGAAGAAGAAGAAGTTGAATGTATTGGTAAATTAAAAGCATCTCTGAAAAGTAGTAAATCCCAACGTACTATTACTGTAAGGGATCTTAATTGCTAATTTGGTATTAGATGCTATGAGGTTAAGTAGTGAGTTTATTTATAATTACTGGCAATAACCTAAGTTAATAACCGACGAAATAACCGAC
Source organism: Enchytraeus crypticus (assembly GCA_905160935.1). Taxonomy (NCBI): domain Eukaryota; kingdom Metazoa; phylum Annelida; class Clitellata; order Enchytraeida; family Enchytraeidae; genus Enchytraeus; species Enchytraeus crypticus. The sequence continues at coordinate 807,703 of CAJHZI010000527.1, forward strand.
ATCTGGCTGGAGCCAGTGGCAATGTCGGTAAAATATTCGACCGCGGATCAGTATGTGCGGGGTTCACATCCTGGGCTCGCCTGTCACTGACATCGCTTTTGAGTGAGGAAATGACGTTAACATTAGCTCTACCAACTTTACTAAGTGACGACTTATATGTTCAATTTGAATCAGAACCCTATTTTATAGGCCTAGTGTGTTAAAACGTAAAGTATGCTTTATGTTCGCTGGTAGTTAAAGTGAAATTGCTAGTTTTATCTAGCAATTTCACTTTAACTGCCAGCAAACATAGAGCATAATCTACATTTTAACATATAAGGTATACTTTTATGTTATATCACTTTGAAACAGTTTTAGTCCAACTCTATTTGAGCGAATGGAAATCTTGCTATAACAACTGTTTTTAAATATTTTAATTCTTTATCTTGATGGTTAAATGGTAACATGTGAAGTTACAGTCAAATCCTGGTCAGTCTAGTAACTACCCGGCCAATCAAGGTTTCCCTCCCCGTATGGCTGAATAATTTGGTAGCGGCTACTAAACCGTTGGTGATTTCTGATAAGGATTTTTGTTAAAGATTTATGTTAAAGGGAATTTTTGGATTTCTTGGTTTACACATTGACACTGTTTCTATAGCCTAGCGATGCAATGAACCACTAGCTGTTTCCTTCTCTTGGTTCGTCGTTTTTGGTACTTAAAAAGGTTTGAATGAAAGGAATATTTGCATAAATACAATTTTTTCTATGATCTTTTTGTATTTAATGCATTGTATTGTTTTACTCTATTTTTGTGCACAGGAACAACGGCTTGCGCGCAAGTTGAATGCAAGTGGCTTAAGCCACAACAAGTCAAGAAGGTCGACTTTCGACGGGTCGAAGATCTTAACTTTACTTCTGCGCAAAGGATGAAGAAATCACTCGACGATGCTATCTTGGCTTCTGGGACATCCACCGTAGTACAAGACCTTTCATCGATACCAATGTCAACCCTTTCAAATCTATTGTCTTCTTCTGCTACCTACCAAAGTATCTACATCATCATCACTATCATCTTCTAGAATTCTACAAGTCTCGCCTCTCACTCAATCAGTCTCGTCCCGGTTGATGGCATCATCTTCTGCAAACATGGGACAGCCTGGAAGCATAATACCCACTGAGCTTCATAAGCGCGAGTTTTTCGAAAGACTTGCTTCATTTGGTAGTAGAGTATCAGTATTAAGTTTGCTACCATTACATAATGATGCCTTCAAAGTTAAAGATGAGTCAAGTGGCATAGACATGCTAAATCTGTACAATGATAGCTACTGTAGTTTATCACTACCTGAACTTCAATCAGTAGCTGAATCACTTGATTCAACCATGTCAACAAATCAACGCGACTACATTGAAACTTCGTCGAGAGGACAAAGTAATAGTCATAAATGGTATCGTTTTAGGGTTGGCAGAATTACAGAATCTCACTGTAAAGAAGTGTGTCACACTTGATAGAGACTCCATCTATATCTCTGCTGAAAAATGTTTGTTATTCTCAAAATCGCCTGATAAAGACAGCTGCCACTGAATGGGGACTAAAACCAGGAAAAAGTTGCTCTCAAATGTTTTGTGTCACATCATAGAAGTAAGCACAGCAATAGTAAAGTGAAACAATGTGGTTTAATAATATACTAGATACTCCTACTTTGGAGCCTCTCCAGATTCTTTGATTGACTGTGCTTGCTGTGGCAAGAGCTTAATAGAGATCAATTGCCCATATACATATAGAAGCTTTACTGTTGAACGGTACATCCAAATGAAGGACAGTTGTATTGATGAAAGACATCGTTGTTAAAAACTTCTCACTGCTTTTATTATCAAATTCAGTTTGCTATGATGGTATGTGATATTAAATTTTGTGACTTCGTTGTGTGCACTTTTCCTAATAATGGGCTTTCACTGAAGGTGACACGCCATATGCGAGAGGACAGTTTTTGTGATGGCATAAGTGTGAAGTATATGGCTTATTTCAAATGTTGTGTTCTGCCAGAGCTTTCAGCAAAATATTTTACTAATAAGTGAATATTAATAGTATTAATAGTGAATATTACTAGTTAATTATACGCAACAGTTGATAATTATTACTAAACATGTTCATTGGTCTAACCAGATACTTTGTTAATTGACGATTGATTTGTAAACTTGTAATGAACTAAATCTGTTGTTTTGTATTGTTGATCATTACATTATTCGATGAATAGGTTAACATAATAGCTATTGTTTTTTTGAAAGATGTTAGGTTCCAAACCATGTTTCTTTACACCTCATACTTATTTGTTCAGTATTGGAGCAAGTAATTTTCTTGTATAACATGTACGTAGTCAGGGTGCATATGATGTAACTACAGCCATCATCATCATCTTCATTGGCTGGAGCTAGTGGCGATGTCGGTAAGATACTCGACTGCGGATCAGTATGTGCAGGGTTCAAATCCTGGACTCGCGCGTCTCGGACGTCGTTTTCGAGTGAGGAAACTGACGTTAACACTAGCTTTATCATCATCCTGTCTTAAATCCTAGTTTAGCTAAAGTTAGGACTAAATTTTTCCAGTTTTATAAAATGTGATAGCAATTTTTGGAGTCTAGGTGTTTAACAGCCGAATGTCCTTTCTGGCATTGGTTTAAATCTTAGTGCTTTGTTGCCTTTTTATGATACATGCAGCCCATGGTTGGTCTATTTTTCAGCAACATGGGTACATAATGTTATCACAATATTGCACATTTAACTACGGCAGTATTGTTAAAATCAAAGCGTTAAACATTAACACAGACATCTGTGTATTTCTTGAGAAAAATTAGATATATATTTTATTTAACAAGTATAGAAATTTTATCATGTAGCAAATTTCTTCAACAAGCGCATAGTTACTAATGGAACATTCCTTATCAACTAAGAGAACAACAACGAACGCTATCACAAAGAGACCATGCAATGTCGAATATTAACTTCTATTGCTATTATGATCGAAGCAAAGAAGATATTCTAGTCTAATTACAAATATTTGTTTCAAGTTAGCTATTATTATTACAATTCAGTTGAGATAAACCAGTCTGCAGTAATGTATTAAATGACAAAAGTGAATTGTTATGAGGACGATACAATAGATTCATTAAGATTGCAAAGACTACTACAGACACGCACGATTCTATCGATGAGTGGAATTTGGTCAGATTCAGTAGTCATCAGAAGATTAACCTTTACCCAATATACGGTATTTATTTTTTAGCAATCCAATTAACCTTCCAACATGGATGCGTACGTTTGAAAGGGATCTGCTGTGCTCTACCTCGATGGCACTTAAGTGATTTTTGCCTCTAGTAAAGGCTGGCATCATTAAATGACCACCACAAATTGCCACACCCTCAGAAATTGTAAACCCACGGTCAGCTAAAATGACATCACCTGGTAGAAGTTTATCTAAGAACCCACTTGATTCTGTTAAGTGTTTATCAGATACTCTACCACCTCAGCTTTTAGAAATGAAGGTTATAGCACCCTGCGGGGCTATACTAATGAGATATTTTACAGTGCTTCTCTTTTGAGGAAACTAACGTTTAGCCTTTATTATTATTATTATTATTATTATTATTATTGTAGTCTGATCATGTTATTGCCCTTGTCACCAATGCAGAAGGTTTTTCAATTTGAATCTCAAACCAATCTATGATGGACACAAATTTTTACCGAAGCACTCCCTATAGCACCTAGGCATGGACTTTTGCAGATCTAATCCTTCTGGCCAATATATGCATGTAGAGCTAAGTCTAACGTCTAAGGCAATCATCCACTTGTGAAATATTCTAGACACAGCAGATTCTGAAACGTTCAGAATATATGCTAAGAATTTAAACCCTATACATAGGCTACTCTTAATTTTAGCAATGTAAAATGTAATTGCAGCCATTAAAGTCAAAAAATCAGGACGACCAGTAAAATATAACACCCTGTTATCATTATTCTGAAACCTACTTTGACGAAATAAATTTTCATCAGGCAATGTTTTCTTTTCAACCGCCTTCTGCCGCCTGAACATGAAATTCTCCACATCTTGCTCCATCTTAGTAAGGTCGTCCAACAGCATATCTGTTTGAACTTGGGCATCAGCACTAAATGAAGTTACGACTTCTTAATATGCATACGCTTCTGGAATAGAGAAGTCGGGAATCAAGACGTCGACATCAACATTCACTGGGTTACGGTTACCAACTCTCTCTTCTTCTACTAACTGAAACAGAAATCATCAAATCCAAACAAAACATTATGCTACAGTGAAAAGCATCATGCGATAATGTAGAAATTCAATGCATCATTGACAAAAAGTATGCAATATTGAACTAAATGGATTTCTTTTAAACGTTAAAGATAAATTCATTTTTCGGACGTGAAAACAAATATGAGATATACAAAATGTAGAAAGAGGCTACTTTACGCAAACAGAGCTCGGAGACACTCAAGTAGGCCCTATGTAGGCCTAATTAAAATTATAGGTCTCCCTTTGATCAAAAACGACCTCCAAAATCAAAGACCTCCCTTTGATTTTAAAGGACAAAGATGTGTAGGCCTATCATAATGTTTTAAAAATTAGTATATATTATTAATTATTATTATTATTATTATAATAATTATTATATAATTATTATTATAATTATAATTTAAATTATTATCCTTATTAGTATATATTATTAATTATACTATGGGTAAACAGGATAGTTTTCTCAGGGAATGACACCCCTGCCCAGTAAATGTTAGTCGAAGCTGAGAGAAGAGTGGAGGAATTATATACCATGAACTTGCCAGTAGGCAAGTAGAAAATGTACTCGTCTGGCACATTATGATTTTTAAGCACAACCTAAGATTAAAACCTAGCTAAATTTCCTTTTTAGCCTTGCTCTGCCTTGATTAAGCATACTGAGATGAACGTTAATCATTTCAAGCATAGAATAGCCTTAAAACATAGCTAAATTCTATTTTAGCCTTGGTGCATAAATGTTCCATGAATATTAAGCACAGACATGCCTTGAGTCTTGCTCATTTCTATTTTCTGCCTTAAAATTTACACCATTACAATTGAAGCATAGCCTTGCCTATCAATAATCTAGCACACAAGCGTAAAATCAAGCACGCCCACGCCCACAGCTCACGAGGACAAAAACGATTTCAATTCACATCATTTCATCCACAAGGCAGAGACAAAATGATTTCAACAGGCATCTTTAGCCTTGATACCGAAGCTTATATCTATATTAGCCTTGTCATCAACGTATGTACTGAAAGTATGATAACCACTCTCCTAGCCTAGCTGTAAACGGTCGGGTTGAAATAACGCAGCTGTTCAGCTATCTTAAAGTAACTATACATGTATGTAAAAGCCTATACCCGAGGCAGCTGAGTATACTCTCAGATACTTAGCTTAAATTAACAGCTGGATGTTTATATATACTGAGCGCTGTAAAAAGCTCTAGTAAAAAGACACAGCTACTCGATGCCGATGCTCAGATGTTTTAACTCTGTGGAAAGCGAAAGTGAAAAGCCTATACGTGTATATTTCTACAGTATACTTTCCAAAATTCATAAATGTAGTTACTTTATGAAGCAATCAATATATTTTCTTGTTACCCAAATATCAAATTCATAGGCAACAAGAAAATAGATCAACTGCCTCCATATGTGGAGGACTTTTAAATCTAGCCATCTTCGCTGTGTCTTAAGCTAATGTACGTGGTACACTGAGTTACACATCAGCAGCTATAATCTTTTTATTAGACAGCAGAGTATACTCGTGTAGACTCTGCTGCAGCCTACACGTTAAACAGCTGGAAAGTTGAGCTTCAGTAGTGGAGTGGTACTCATTCCGTGAATAGCAAAAACATAAATATAGAAAAGAAAATGAAAATATAATAAAAATTAAAAATATATGAATTTTAGTTTAAATATATTTTCCTATATATAAAATGGAAACTCAAACGGTGAAACAATTGCGACTTGTCGCGAAGCAACGAGGTATTAAAAGATACTATTCTCTTCGCAAGGCAGAGCTTATTGATGCGTTGTCATCGACATCACAAACAGGTGGAGTTGTTGATTTGATTAATTCTCCTGTACCAGATATTCAACAACCGATTTTAGTTCCAACTAAATATAAACCATCACCCAAGAGACATTATGGCAATTTGCTCGACACACCGGTGCCTGATATAAAAACTGAGATTCTTGCACCAATTAAGACTGGAGTAATGGCAACTATCAAATCATATTGGGATTGGCTGGTAAGCGATGTACCAAGCAACATTAAAAGCAAAGTAAGAGAATCGTATAAGACACTAAAGTCTAAAGTTGAGAACATATTCAACAAGTCTAAGGCGGATACGTATGAAATCAAAGAAACAAAATCAGCTTTAAAGGGATTCACTAAGCAATATACCATTGATGGTCGAAATGGAGTGGATGCAGTGTCATTTCTCAATAGCGTTCAGACAAAAGTGTTAAATGTATTAAACAACAACCCTCAGTCAAAAGTTAATCTAACACTCACATGTACAATGGAAAGGGTGGATTTGAAGACTGGGGAAATTACATCGTCTGACGCCCCTTTTCTTTCAAAAACTGAAATAATTTTACCGTCCACAGATACCGTGGAGGTGTATGAAAAGACTAAACGTAAAATGCTAGAGTCAATGGATAATTTTCAGAAGCGGGGTAGTAATTGGATATTTCGCAGAGTGATGAAATTAGAAATAAATACTGTAGAATACAAGCCACTACGAGGTAGTTCCTACATTCCTCTTCCTGAAGAATTAGCTGATAAAAAGGCTATTATAAATATGAAAAATGAAGACGATCAGTGTTTCAAATGGTGCATTACAAGAGCCTTAAATCTTGTTGAAAAAATCCACAACGCATTGATAAACAATTAAAGAAGCAGGCTGAAGAATTTAACTGGAATGGTATTGATTTTCCGGTTAATTTGAAAGATATTGATAAATTTGAAAAGAATAACAATGTATCAATTCATGTGTTTGGATATGAAAAGCTAGAGGCGTGGACCAAAGAAGAAGAATTAATACCATTAAGGATTTCAACATTTAATAGTCAAAGCGCAGTAGATTTGTTGCTTATATTAAAAGATGATAATAAACATTACTGCTGGATTAAAAACTTTAATAGACTGATGGCAACAGGAAATCACAATGCAATGCATTACTGTCGGAGATGCTTAAATGGTTTCACTCGTGAAGAAGCTCTTAACAATCGCACTGAATATTGTTCACAACACGACGCTCAAAAAATTGTGTTACCTGACTCTGGAACGTTTATGAAATTCAATCACTACAAAAAATCGATGCGAGTACCATTCTTAGTTTACGCAGATTTCGAGTCATTTATTAAACCGATTGATCGGATTGATACACGTCAGCCGGATCCAAGCAGGTCAACCACTATCCGATACCAGAAACATACACCTAGTTCATTCTGTTATTACATCAAGTGTTTTGATGATAGCATTTACTCGCAAGCTCCAGTCACTTTTACTGCAAAGAATGAGAATGATGATGTTGCTCAAATATTCTTTGATACTCTAGAGAAAAATATAAAAGAAATATACAATCAGTTCAAGTTTTCTAAACCAATGATATTCGATGAATCTGCCGCGAAGAAATTCAAGGCCGCAAAATCATGTCATATCTGTGAAAAAGAGTTGGGTAACGATCGTGTCAGAGACCACTGTCATCTATCTGGCAAATTCCGAGGAGCAGCACACGATAAATGTAATTTACAATACAAAATTCCAAAATTCTTTCCAGTAGTTTTTCACAATTTATCAGGATACGACAGTCACTTATTTATAAAGAAGTTGGCAGGTGGACAAATTAATTGTATTCCGTGTAACGAAGAAAGTACATCAGTTTCTCTAGGGAATTGCTGGTTGACAAGTTTATAAATAAAACAGGTAAAGAAGTACTAGTGAAACGAGAATTGCGGTTTATCGATAGCTTTAGATTTATGGCTTCGAGTCTTGAGAAACTTTCAAAGAATCTAAGTAAAGATCAGTGTAAGAATATTGCAAGTAAGTATTCTGGAAAGCAATTGGATTTGCTGTTGAGAAAAGGAGTTTACCCGTACGAATATGTTTGTTCGTTAGAAAGACTTGATGAAACTAAACTACCGCCAAAGGATGCTTTCTACTCAAAACTTAACGATACCAATATCAGTGATGAAGACTATAAACACGCACAGACTGTTTGGAAAGAGTTTGGTTGTAAAACATTTCGAGACTATCACGACTTGTACAATATATCTGATGTGCTTTTACTAGCAGATGTCTTTGAAAATTTCAGAGATGTATGTATGACCCACTATAAATTAGATCCCGCGTGGTACTACACCTCGCCAGGACTAGCTTGGGATGCTGCGTTAAGATTAACTAAAGTTGAACTCCAATTGTTGAGCGATTACGATATGCTACTGATGATTAAGCACGGAATAAGAGGTGGTGTAAGCACTATTTCAAACCGATATTCAAAAGCTAATAATAAATACATGGATGGGAATTTTAACGTTAATGATCCTTCCAAATTTATCAAATACCTGGATTCGAATAACCTTTATGGCTACTCGATGAGTAAGCCCCTACCCACACACGGGTTCGAATGGATGACAGAAAAAGAACTGGAGAACTGGAAAGAAATGAAGTGTATCCTCGAAGTTGACTTGGAATATCCTGCAGCGCTGCACGACCTGCATAATGACTATCCTTTAGCCCCCGAAATTGTGAAAGTGAATAAAGTAGAGAAATTGATACCGAATTTGAATGATAAAACAAAGTACATATTACATTACGAGAATTTGAAACTGTACGAAAGTATGGGACTGAAAATTACCAAAATACACAGAGGCATAAAATTTGAAGAAAGTCCATGGCTTAAAACTTACATCGATTTAAATACACAGCTACGCACTAAGGCTGCCAACGACTTTGAGAAAGATTTCTTTAAACTAATGAACAATAGCGTTTTTGGAAAAACTATGGAGAATATTGAAAATAGGATAGATTTCAGATTGGTTGATAATAGAGAAAAGGCTGTTAAATTGGCTGCAAAGCCTTACTATGACCGAACAGTGATATTTGACGAAAATCTTGTCGGCGTCCACATGAGAAAAACTAAATTGCTGTATAATAAGCCAATCTACCTAGGTATGGCAATATTAGATTTAAGTAAAACTTTAATGTACGAATTTCACTATAATTACATAAAGGAAAAATACAATGATAAAGCCAAGCTGTTGTTTACAGACACGGATTCGTTGATGTACGAAATACAGACGGAAGATTTTTACGCAGACATATCTAATGACGTCGAACGCAGATTTGACACTAGCGATTATCCGAGAGTTCATCCATCAGGCATTAAGACTGGAGTTAACAAGAAAGTCATTGGAATGTTTAAAGACGAAGCTTGTGGAAAGGAAATTGAAGAATTTGTTGGATTGAGAGCAAAGTTGTACTCTTACAAATTAGCAGATGAGGAGCACAAGAAATGTAAAGGTGTCAAGAAGAATGTTGTTGAGAGGACAATAACACATGATGATTACAGAGATTGTCTGTTTGAGAAAAATTACCATTCTAGAAGCATGAACGTTATTAGATCACGCTTGCACGATGTCTATACTGAGGAAGTCAATAAAGTTGCTCTCAGCGCAGATGACGATAAGCGAGTAATCATGGACGATGGCGTGCACACTCTAGCTTACGGACATTATAGCTTAAATATACAAAACATATTTTTATGGATAAAGTTTGCCCCCCTCGTGAGGGGGGCGGACATTATAGCTTAAATATATAAAACATATTTTTATTAATATTTTCAAACCACATTTGGTTTGAAAATAATTCAATAAAACCAAGCAACTTTAGGATCATCTTTGTCTGTATTAAACCTATCAATCTCTGCATATAGATGTCCTGTGTATTTTCCGGAATTGATTTCTCTTACTGTAAACTCAAATCTTTTAGGCTTCTTTACCAAATTCTCCTCTTTAATGTATTCATTAATCTTATTTGTGGACCAAACTTTTATATGGTCGTGGTCCTCGTTTTGCACAAGATACAGAATATATGATTTTCCGTAATTTGTGTTTATGGATTTCAGTCCTTTGACAATATATCTTTCTCCAGCATGAAGCTTTTGAAACTTGAGTACTTCCGAGTTTACGTTTTTAGTTGCCATTTTATATAGTCCAAGAAAATATTTAAATAGAAATTTTTTATGAATCTAAATTTTGTAAATTAGATATGGGAATCCATTCATTAAATTTCTTGTTGTAACCCACCCATTTAACCAAGGCATGTTCCACACCTTTAATCTTTTTCCGTTGTAGAACCTTTTCAATTCTATAATTTTCTTGATTTGTCTTCTGCAATTCTTCTGCGTAAAAACCTCCTTCTATCTCTTCGCCTAACGAATCTGTCAATTTATAAGTGATCGGGGATGTGTATTGCACTTTGGATATCTTGTACACCGCTTCAGACCAATTGGGTAGGAATCCCTTTTCAAACACACCCTTAATCCGACTAATTCTAACTCTATCGCCAACCTCAAATTTTCGATTAGTTTCCAAATTTCTATACTTCCTACTGTTAATTATAAATGCTTCGTTTTCCTTTTTACTCGCCTCAATTGGAGTCATTTTTACAGTGGAATGTTTCGTGTTGTTATACTCTGCAATTAAATCGCCAATCATATCAATCCAATTTTTCGTATTTTCCGCAGTAAATCTTTTCCACATCTTTTCCTTGATACTTCTATTGAATCGTTCGACGACTGCTGATTTATGTTCACCAAATGTAGAGTATCTATTGATATCAAATTTCTTTAACCAATCATTCAAGTTTTTGTTGTAAAATTCCTTACCCTGATCAACCCATAAATGTTTAGGCTGTCTTCCCGACGATGACACTATTTGTTTAAATGCCTCTGCAGTTGTTTCACCTCTCTTGTCTTTCAACGGAACGCTCCACGCATACTTGGAAAACACATCAATGACGTTAAGCATGTATCTGTAGCCCTTATTTACTCTACTCCACTCCTGCATTTCGATTAAATCTGCTCCCCATATCTCATCAACTTCAAACACGTGAACTTGTCGTCTTGTAAATTTTCTGCGAATCGGTTTGTGTAATTCTCTAGCCAATTCTTCAAAGGGTCCAACGTTTCGCTTCAAACCTCTTTCTTCGCTGGACCCCTCTATTCGTTTTTTGACTCAACACCAAGACCAAACTTTGCCTTATTTTTCATGATGTGGTATACAAATCGAGCCATATTTCTTTGTGCACTATCAAATCTTGAATCATTAGCAATTTCGTATGCTCGATGAGCCAAAGCTTCGTCGCTTATATTTCTGCTCGCTGTATCGGTATTTGCAGTATAAAACTGGTCGTGCAATTTACACATTCCATCCAACTCATTTATATCCTGATAACCTTCGCGATTTCTCAGTTCGTACTTTGTGCCTGGACCGCAGTACGAATACTTGTTGAGATTATTAAATGAACCGTTAGGTACGTACTCTCCACGTCTGGCGGGTAAATGTAGTTCTCCAACTGTATTTCCAACTGCCGATAACACATTATTAAACACACCCTGACCCGAGACAAATTTTGACTTTTTACTTCCACACACTCCACAAATAGCAAATTGCTGTTTTCTATTATTAGCAGTTAACCTTTCCTGCGTCTGTGTAGAATCAGTTTTCCTTTTACATTTCAAGCAGTACATTTTTAAAATTACATTATAAAATTTTATAACATAATTTTCATATTAGAAAACTTATTAATCTATAATAATCGGAGTCTGACCATCGGACGTTAGGTACATCACTCTATCGAAAAGTATCGTAACATACATATGAGTATGTTCTGGAACATTTTGACTAAATTTAAAATTAAGTTTCATATTCATAACATCTGTTTTGATTCTTTCACTCTGATGTCTTACATCAAAGACTACAAGTGGAAATGGCTTTTTGTAATTCATCATATCGATCTGTGTACCTCCAATTAAATGATTAAAACCAAAGTGTTCCTTCTTAAATTCATCCGCCATAGCGCAGAAATCTAAATAGTCATTTGTAGCAAAGTTTATTCTCGGTTCATCTGCAGGATATCTCTGATCATTCAATTCAACAAAAGCACTAGTCAAGTTAAGGTGATCAAACACAGCTGGATTTTGTTCCTGTGTTCTTGATTTGTCAGTTTGAAATCCAACAATTATCCATCTAGGCTTTTTACTTCCAGCGTCTCTATTGATCATCCATTCAAATTCCTGCACGTTGTGCGTAACTGTAGTATGTTGGTCAGTTCTTCTGCTAAAAGTTACTGGAATTTTCCTTTTACTTACAACAGACTCTCGCAGTGAAGTTATCATTTCAACTGACGGTTTTATTCTTGGTACCATCCACCTAATATCCGTTAGTGAAACTTTACCTTCAAAAACGTTATTCGCTTTATGAATAGCCGAATTATCAATCACTCTAGTGAGTCGCAACGTATGACGCAAATTGTAAAGTACTTTGTTATAATCGGAAAATCCAAATAGATGCGAAAATGGAATGTTGAATGAAAATTGACCTGGCGCATCGTTGTTCATTAGAAGTTGTCGGCGAATCGCAAATCCTTCATTGTAATCTGGATTTTCTTGCGGTGTAAAAAGATTGGCAGCAATGTCTCCGCCTGGTGCAACTGCTGGAGATTGTCTATATTTGGAGGATACTGGGCCAACATTAGTGTCCTTTCTCCAACTTTGATTCAATCCCGCGCTGCTATTGAAATCGTCAGGATAAGACAGATAACCCAACATTGACGTAGTCTGTCCTGGAAAACGTAATATTTCAATTGATTTACCTCCTAGAATATACTCTATATCAGAAAAAAGGTATGGAATAGCATTATTTATCAAAGCTATTTGAGCTGTTCTATCAAAAGCATTGCCATTGTCATTTCGAACTAATCTTCCATTTATTTTAAGAAAGCTTTTAGCTGGGTTGTAATACGATTCACTTGCAGGAATATCAATTTCAATAACATGACCATTAGAATCAAAGTCGGCTTTAGTCTGTGAAATAAAAGACGAGTATTGACAACTTTCTACACTATTCTCTACAATAATTGACGTTGGTTGAGAGAATATTTCGTTTGGCAATTCAGTTTCCATTTTATATATATAATAATAATTTTTAAACTAAAATCGTTTTAATCCACTGCCCGATTTTTGTAGTTGTTCTAGTATCTGTTCCGATTCTGGAGTTAGACGACTATTTTTGCTTGCTATCTTTCTAATTAATGCTTTGCCGCCCTCTGTCAAACCGAATGCAGCAATATCACCTACTGCTCCTAACATTGGCTTTGCAATTAAATCTTTATTCTGATAGACGTACGAACCCATATCTTTCAGTGTATCGACAAATCCCCGTCCATGTACCAGAGTTTGTTTTGAACTGTATGCTTTGCATTTCTCTTTGACAATCATTTTACTAAATACAATATATTTTTAATTAGATTTTTCTCTAATTAGTAATACAATAGTAAGTCTTTCACCCATCAGATCGATAAGTTTGTTGTCTTGATCGGTCAGCCGCAGTTTTATACTATCAATTTCATGCCTATTAACTGTTGGTAAAAATATCAATTCAGGAGTAGGATTCTCTATTATCTTATAGCCTGGATTTACTCTTTGGGTGAATGTATGAATAACATTAGATCTTTTACCATTAAGATAGTTACCAATAGCAATATCGCAATGGACTTGTATCGAATTGACTTTTTCTATATCAATTATGTTGGGAGACAGATGAGTTCCATTTGACAGTTTTTCATCGGTGAATCCTAGAGTAGACCCTAATGAATTGTCAATTCCAAAGTCAACCATGTACTTTTCGTGTGATATAGTCAAAATTGTTTTGAAAATTAAATGACTTATATTTATGTAATATTTTTCATTAATTGTATCGTAGTCACCGTTTTCTCGCATTTCCCTTTGAATCGTAGCGTTAATATCTTTTAATTCGTAAGCACCTTTTGAAAGTGTGATTATTTTCCAAGTACTTCCACCGTCGGTGGAATATTTAAATTTATTGTTTGCTTCCGTGATGTTAGGAATTGAATTGTACGTCATCAGAGATATAAATGCTACTTCGTACTTTCTTTCGCGATCCAATATTATTGGAGGGTGCAGATATGTAGTAAAATCTGTTGATGTGCTCGACAGAGTTAATTTCGCCATTTTTTATAGCAGGATTAAATTTTTAAATTGGATATTTTAGAGAACTTCGAAATGGTTTTTACATATATCATCATATTCCCCCTTGGTGATTGCTCTAATGTTTAATAGCTCATCCAAAATACTAACTGCGGTATTATGCACTCCAGTGTTGCCAGCTTGAAGAGCTGCAATATTTTCATTCAATAGACGAACCAATTGATCTGGGCTTTCATAAATTATAACCTGGTCTGTTTTAGGTCTGCCTCTACCACGCCTTTGTTTACCTGCAGGCATTACAAGTTTTCTCTTCTTCTTCTTAAGTCCTTCTCCGACGAGTTCACTCCCTGCTTTTACCTTAGTCAATATGCTCTTGTATTTTTCCAGTGTTTTCTGTTGAGACTCGCATATCGTTTTCTCAGCTGGAGTCTTTTTACTGTTGTTTCCTAAAAACTGCCCTATTCGTCTATTATGCGTTTGAATCTCCTTTAATGTTGCTTCAATTTCATTATTTTTATAGACTTCACTTGGAAGTTTCAGGTCGAGTAGATCTAGATTCTCTCGATCACTTTCATTGAGATTCCTGTCTAAATTAATAATTAAAGGATCCCTCCTTGGTGTGGATTCACGTTCAGGAATAGGTGAATCATAAAATGGCATTGCCTGTATAGCCTTTCTCTGATCATTTGAACGCATCAATTGATTAGTAAAGGGAACTAAAATATCACTCAAGTTTTGTTTGTTGTCGACAATCTTTTGTTCTAGAATTTGAGCCGTTTCCTTTGTAGTGTCGATTAACGGTTTGAATAACTTTGCTTGACTCTCATATGACTGTTGATTGCCTAGTTTCTCATTCAGAAACATTTGTTTGACTTCGTTCTTGGCCTTGCTATACCGGTTAATATCAAACTCCACCATCATTTTATTACATACATATATTTATTTATTAGGTATTTTTAGGTATTATTAGGTATTTTTATGTATTATTAGGTATTTTTAGATATTATTAGGTATTATTAGGTACTATTAGGTATTATTAGATATTTTTCAGGTATGTACATTGCATTGTAATTTAACAAATATCTACCACATTCAGGTTCCTCCCACAGATTTACAACAACGTAACCGTGCTTATTCATCCAAGCTTCATTACATATTTTTTCAAACTCTTCAAATGACATATCACCACTTACGTGAGTGTCATAGAAATATTTAAGCGATTTTTTATCATGTCGAAATAGAATAAAAATATTAGCATTTTGTCGAATTCCATGTTTTTTCAGCTTATGAATGCTCTGACATAAATAGAATACATTCGCATTATTATGTCGACCTTGACAGAAGTAATCTGTCATATCTTTCTGATTTTCATTCATGACGTCATCAAATATTACAATATGTGTTTTATTTCTATCGAGTTCAGAAGGGTGAACTATTCCATCATCTGGGTTGTGAAAAGTAACAATATCTTGACTTGTTTTAGACTTCTTCCTCGATTCATCATTACAATCCCGAAGGAATTTATACGCGTCTTGTTCGGGTGTCATTGTGTACACCATCATATCATCATAGTACACTAATTTTTTCATAATGAAGTTCATCATTAGATTTGTCTTGCCACAACCGGTGCTGCCAGCTAGTATCATAAATATATTTTTAGGAAATATATCGTGATGCTTGCTCTCATAGTTGCTACCGTAAATTTTTTGATAAATTTTCGAATAGTTAGTATTCAAGTCTACCATTTTTATGTAGTAGTTATTATTTTAAATTGTTTCTTTCGTATAATTCATCTAATACATCCTTGAATAGACTCCCATTGTTCAGTTTATATAGCACGTAAATACAGTAATGACCGCAGATGACTTCGTTTGGTGCTGGAATTTTAAAAGTGCTAAAATAATTTTCCTTTCCTTTACAATAATGTTGAACTTCTGATGGAGGCACAAAACCGTAGCTGTCAAAATATAAACATTTACCATCAGTACTACACAAAGATGTCCAATGTGTTCCGTCTCCGGAGCTGTCCGTCAATATTAAGAATTAGACATTCGTTATTATTTATTGATCCTTTCAATTCATCACGCATGCATACACCTTTGAAATTTGGAATTTTTAGCTCTTTGCATTTTTCTATAATATCAAAGTTACTTAGCGGTTTGATGGTTTTGAATGATTTTAGAAATTTGGGGAAGTTTATGCCTCCCCCTGTCTTTCTAAAAAAACTCCTGATCCGCCTCTTTCCAAATACAATCCATTACCCCACTGAGCTCCTTTCAAATTCTTGACGCATCCACCGAGTCCAAATTTCTTCAACGCATTTGATAGCGTTTTACCTATAACGGGGATTGGAGCTATTGCGTCGCTGATGAAGCCTGCGCCGAGTTGTTGCTTGGTTATGTTTTCCAATTCTTGATTATGTCTCTTCAATTCATTTGTCTGTCTAGTCGAATTCACTGCCGAGCTAATTCCACCTGCCAATCCACCTATAGCTCCCACGATGGCGGGAATGGCTGCTGCCAAAAACGGCAAAAATCCTCCATTCTTTTTCATGTACTTTAATTGTGCTCTGCTCAGACACAATTCTATTCCTGACGTAGCTTTTTTTATTTTGTTAATTTGAGTTTGGGTTAGAGGAAGATTCGTATTACCCGATAAATTCTTTTTTGATATTCGTATTGTAACCTCTCTATCAAGATCGGACGCGCTCTTTAGTTTTTGGACCTGACCTTTAGTTAACGTTACACCATAGCTTGTATACTTTGACATTTTTATATAACATTTAAATTTTTATTATAAACTTTTATCTTATGTATTTAAAATATGAGTACTATATCGAAAACTGGTGGCAAATCTCATTCAACAACTGGTGATTTGATGGAGCATGTAGACTCAGTTTTCAGACCAATTGTCAAGCTTGTTGATAGACTCGACAGTACAAAAGTTGACAAATCTGGAGGAGATATCACTGGAGACATTAATATGAGCAACAATAGAATTTTAAATGTTAAACATCCTCCAGAAACCGATGTGGACGTCATCACAAAGGGGTACTGCGATCGTTATGTTAACCAATTTGGTGATAATTTGAGAGTAGGTATCCTAAAAGAAGTAGAACAAAACGTAGTTGCTAATGACATTGCTCTACAAAAAAATATTGATATGAAACTCAGTGTTAATGGTGGTTCATTGAATGGAGATGTTGATATGAGCAACAATAGAATTTTCAATGTTAAGAAACCTCCAGAAAGTGATTGGGATGTCGTTACAAAGAGGTACTGCGATAGTTTTGTTAACGAATTTGGACAAAATTTAAGATTAGATATCTTAAAGGATGTAGAACGAGATGTTGTTGCTAATGACATTGCTCTACAAAAAAATATTGATATGAAACTCAGTGTTAATGGTGGTTCATTAAATGGAGATGTTGATATGAAGCATAATTTAATTTTTAATGTTGGTTTCCCCAGTCAAACATTTGATGTGGTAAACAAGAAGTATCTACAGATTGCTAGCATGAAAGATAATGTTGATTTTAAGAAATTAATGGCTATTTGTTTTCATATTTTAGCTATTATGACAAAATATTCTGGGGAACTAAGCGAAATCAATAATTACAGGGAAGAATTTCAAAGAAAATATACATATTTGGAAAATATTAACTCGAGACATATGAAATTGTATAATGGCGAAGAAATTCATTCTGACGTATGTCCTGTATTCCAGTTTGACATTCACATTGACATTGACATTCAAAATTAAGGTGTCTTTTCTAAAATTAAAATTCAAACCAAACTTAGATTAAACTAAGAATCCGAAATGCACAAATTTAATTGCACACAAAATGAACACTATCCACCTACAACCTGGTGCATTTGCACAATAATATCTCCACAAAAGGCCGAATAATCTCCAATACAAGTGGGACTGGTAGATAATTTTAAGGTATTTTTCACTGTAAACAGACATTTCGAAGTGCACAAAAAATAAGTACTGATAGAATATGTGCACCATTTAATTTCCACACACAATGAACACTATCCAGCTACAATCTGGTGCATTTGCACAGTAATATCTCCACAATTGGACGAATAATCTCCAATAAAAGTGGGACTGGCAGAGATTTTCAGGTATTTTTTACTATAAGACACATATATCGAAGTGCACAGAAAAAGGTGCAGATAGAATCTGTGCATCATTTTAATGGCACACAAAATGAACACAATCCAGCTACAATCTGGTGCATTTGCACAGTAATATCTCCACAATTGGACGAATAATCTCCAATAAAAGTGGGACTGGTAGAGATTTTAAGGTATTTTTCACTACAAAACATACATTTCGAAGTGCACAAAAATATGTGCAGATAGAATATATGCACCATTTTAATTTGCACACAAAATGAACACTATCCAGCTACAATCTGGTGCATTTGCACAGTAATATCACAACAATTGGACGAATAATCTCCAATAAAAGTGGGACTGGTAGAGATTTTAAGGTATTTTTCACTACAAAACATACATTTCGAAGTGCACAAAAATATGTGCAGATAGAATATATGCACCATTTTAATTTACACACAAAATGAACACTATCCAGCTACAATCTGGTGCATTTGCACAGTAATATCTCCACAATTGGACGAATAATCTCCAATAAAAGTGGGACTGGCAGAGATTTTCAGGTATTTTTCACTGCAAAACACACATTTCGAAGTGCACAGAAGAAACTGCAGATAGAATCTGTACATCATTTTAAATACACACCAAATGAACACCATCCTGCTACAATCTGGTGCATTTGCACAGTAATATCTATACAATTGGACGAATAATCTCCAATAAAAGTGGAACTGGTAGAGATTTTACGGTATTTTTCACTGCAAAACACACATTTCGAAGTGCACAGAGAAAAGTGCAGATAGAATCTGTGCATTATTTCAATGGCACACAAAATGAACACTATCCAGCTACAATCTGGTGCATTTGCACAGTAATATCTCCACAATTGGACGAATAATCTCCAATAAAAGTGCGACTGGTAGATATTTTAAGCAATTTTTCACTATAATACACACATTTCGAAGTGCACAAAAATAATTGCAGGTAGAATCTGTGCACCATTTCAATTGCACACAAAATGAACACCACCAAGCTACAATCTGGTGCATTTGCACAGTAATATCACCACAATTGGACGAATAATCTCCAATGAAATTGGGACTGGTAGAGATTTTAAGCAATTTTTCACTGCAAAAAACACACATTTCGAAGTGCACAGAAAAAAGTGCACATAGAATCTGTGCATTATTTTAAATACACACCAAATGGACACTATCCAGCTACAATCTGGTGCATTTGCACAGTAATGTCACAACAATTGGACGAGTAGTCTCCAATAAAAGTGGGACTGGTAGAGATTTTAAGCAATTTTTCACTATAAGACACATATATCGAAGTGCACAGAAAAAGGTGCAGATAGAATCTGTGCATCATTTTAATGGCACACAAAATGAACACTATCCAGCTACAATCTGGTGCATTTGCACAGTAATATCACAACAATTGGACGAATAATCTCCAATAAAAGTGGGACTGGTAGAGATTTTAAGGTATTTTTCACTATAAAACAGACATTTCGAAGTGCACAAAAATAACTGCAGATTGAATATGTGCACCAATGTTATAAATCAGAAATGCTATATGTATAAAATACAAGATATATAGCTGGTAGCTCTGATTGTATGAATTTTATTTTAATGTGGCAACAAATACACGCTGCTGTTGCTCTTTGTTCCTTCTTCTGCTGTGAAATTTCTTTTCTTTGTTACAGTGGTCAGCGTTACCCATTGGTGATATTATTGCTTGTGCAGTCATTATTATTTCTACTTCAGCTAACGGAAAGAACGAGAATGTATCTCTTGTAAGTCTATAAAATTAAACGTTAAATTTATATTTAGGCTATTCTTCTATTGAGTACACTGTTGTTTTTATCGTGTATAGACCATTACGTAAATTATTATTTTGCTGACAAATTTTTAGTAGTTTTGTTATTTGATATAATAAAGACAACTTCTTTATACTATTGCTTTCGGCAAATTCAGATTTAGGAAGAACTTTACTACCTCTTATTTGAAGTTATTTCTTTGCGTAGTAACTATGTTGGAGTAGGGCTAATACATATTTAAGGGATTCAATTGTAAATTCCCAAGTAAAGGTTTTAAGTTTTTTGCTTATATTAATTATTGTTAATTTAACGTTATATATGCTACGGATTTTTACTAAAGTCTGGATTTAATATATGCATGCCTGCTGAATATTTATATCCGTATAAATTGCTTTATATTAATCATTTTTAATTTATTGCTATATAGTTTGCGTGTTATTATTAAAATCTGAATTTAATATAGGCCTATGATTGGTTTTTGAAAATTGATATTAGTATATTTTGTTCAATTTGTTCATTTAGGCCCAAAATATTTATTTTGTTCTTTAGTCATTTCTTAAATAAGCTGCTATAAATAATTACGTTATCAGATAATTTGTCCACATATTCACCTTGTTTTTTATAACTGATACCACTCATTATTTTTACTTAAACGTGGTAAGTAGTTGAACGATGTATTTGAATTTTATCATACTTAAACACCAACCAATTCTACCAAATTCAGAGAAATTTAGATTGGATGTCTTTCAAAACGAGATATTTATAGTTTTGCGAATAGGAGTGGGCTAAGATATGAAATTTCCAGTAGGCTACTGGATTACGGGCATGGTACATGCGGAGTAAGCTTATCTCTACAAAAATAATAGTGAACACGTTACATTAAATTTCTGCTAATGCCATTTTGAAGAGCAATTATTTCCTTGCAAAACGACGTAAAATACGAGCTGATATGTTCTTAATTGACAAAGTTATTGAATTTTAATGCACGCATTACGTCATTAAGCCTACATGTGCTAGGCGAGAGCCGCTGGCGTGAGACGAAGAGAGCGCAGCTATTGTTAATTCTCCTCATGCAATGCATGCATTGAGAGTTCAATAACTTTGGCAATTGAGAACATATCGGCACGTATTTTACGGCGTTCTGAAAAGAAGTAGGCCTAATTGCTCTTCAAATCAGCATTAGCATAAATTTTATGTTACATGTACGCTATTATTTTTGTAGAGATAATTTTACGGTACATGTAACATGCCCGTAATCCTGTACTGTAAATTTCTTATTTGACCCCACTCCTATTTGCAAAACTAGGCCTATAGCTTTGAAGTTGTAAAATATATTAAAACTAAATTTCTCTATATTTGTTATTATTGGCTGTTGGTTAAGTTCGGTGAATTTTAAGAACATCGGTTAACTCCTTACGTCTTTATTGTAAAATTAATGTGGGGTATCAGTTATAAAAAACACAGTGTATAATCAGATCTATACCATTTTTGTATGTAGGCCTATATTGCTTTTTGTTGTCCTATGTTGTTGTATTATAAAAAAATCATGTAACGAAGAGATACATATTACATATATCTAGGCCTTTATTTGTTTTGCTTTAATTTTTTTCGCTGTGCGCATGACAAAACTGCTTCTGACGCAAAGTTGTTATCAAATTTATTGTAGAATTTAGCAATTAGATGAAATTATCATATTAATTTTTCAATAGGCCTACATAATCAATTTCACGTCTGCACATTTATTGTCTATTGTATCTATTATTCCATATTTTGAACTTGTTCTTCCAATAAAGTAAATCTCATAGCATATTTTGTTTTATATGTCACTTGTCCTTTCCCGTGTTGTGTCCGGGTTGCTTTAAGAATAGACCAATCATGTACATATGCACGTGTCGTAGGTGGCGAAATGAAAAGCAAGATCCAAACCAACGGCTGAAACGGCAATCGGTTGTTGAGCGCCTATGCTATACAAAATGCTTCCAAATTTAAAGGAATTGAAAATATTCAAAAGGTCTATTCGTATCAAGACCCTAGTTAAACAGGCATTTAAGGAAAGAAGAAGATTATCATGATGTGTTTGCTTTGTTAATATTACGTGATTGAATTTGGGGGTAGACTAGATCTCCAATAGGTAACCCTGCATTTGTTGTCCTGATCCTTTCTATAACAGTTTTCATTTATAAAATTCGTCAGCAATTTCATCATTTTTAAAGATCTATTTTGAAAATTCAATGAATATATTCATATATGAACTGTGAATTTATTCATTAACAACTAAATGTTATATTTCTATATTTTAAATTTGCTTCATTTTTGAATGCTCTATGATTAATTTTAAATTACAAACATAGTCTGTTGCAATTATTATTATTTTTAATGCATGCTGAAATAGTGGTATTGTTTCATTTCTTATATAGTTTATTATACATTATTAGTCTCTGCATAGATTTTCCCTTTGGGTGTTACAATATATTAACCTAAATAGGCCATATTATTCAGTCATAAATTACATAGTCTGAAAATTAAATTTATCCTCAGGTTTCAATCAATTCGTAGGCATAAATCATAAACGTAACTTATATATTTCCCGCATTTTCAATTGCTTGTTATTGTTGATTAATTCCTTAATCTAAATTTCAATAGGTATAGCCTTAATTTGGCGGTTTTATCCTGCCAATGGCAGGTCCATGGCATTTAATTACAATGTTGATAATATGCATGGAACAAAGTTTACTTAATTTATGATACAACTATGATTTATTCGTATGGTTGTGTTGCAGGAAAATATTAATATGTGGACTTCTTCTCAGCCCTACTTTCAGTGTCAAGCGAGTAAGTTGTAACTTCTTACATCATTCATTTTTTAGAATCAAGTGCTTAACAATAATTTTAATCTATTCATATAATAATTATAGTTAATTATTAACCAGTAAGTATTGCTAGTAGGCATCGAAGGTCTTCCCTTTCACTAAAATCTATAATCATCGATTCAGAATTTGTTAGGTAATTCTTAATTAGTAGTTGCTAAACACATTTCTGATAAGGCAAAAGCAGGGAGTAATTATGGGGGAAGCGGTGGCAGCTGTCCACCAAATGAAAATTCTGCTCCTTCAGCTAATATCTTACGGATACAGTCCCGTAGCGTGGGTATGGCTGATAGGGGGGGGGGGCTAAAGAATAGCAAGGGGGCACATGTTAAGGGGTTAGTTCCGTCGCCTAGAGGCAGTTGGGGTGAATTTTCGCAAATTCGACTAGAGTAGCAGGGAATTTTGGAAACTTATATAAGCTACCCTAGCGGACCATCAGGGTAGAGGGTTTTGATATTTCAGATTTAATTTTTGTATCATAAAAATGTTGATTGAAAAATGACTGGTGCTAAATACTTGTTAAGCGTCATGTTTCAACTTCAACGATTCTGCAAAAATGTATTAAATTTTGCTTTTCTTATGAAGAAATGTATTTGCAATTATGCATTTCTTGGCTACAATAACAATAACTATTATTTTTTTCTTCATGTGTTTTCTTCATGATTTACAATCTATTTCAATACAACGCATTTCATAATTATATTACAGTGCATTAATAAGTGGCAATGTAATAGTACCGTTACTACTGTTCATAGCCTACGTTATTATATTTATGAATTTGAATGCATTATAATTTTTTTTAAAAATTAAGAATTAAAATCTATACTTTAACCTTTTTAACTTTACATAACCAACCTTACTTAGCTAACCCGGTTACATAATTCTATCAATAAATCGCTTACATAACATTTAAAATTAACAAGAATTACATTTGATTCTTGACGGCGGGATTAGCGCATTTGGTTTAGTTGCGCGTCAAATATCGAAGTTAAGCTGCATCGACCTCGGTTAGTACTTTATGGGTGACCACCTTGGAAGACCGAGTGTTGCTAAAAGCTTAGGAAGGAAAAATCCCAGGGTGATGGAAGGTTATTCTTGAATCCGCGCCAACTGCAATTGATGCGCCATCGAAAGGCAACGATTACTAATAACTGTGGAGAAAAAGGAGGAAATGGGTCTTAAACAAGCATCTGTGCTTCCTAACCCAGTTTGCCGTTATGTTATGTCGTTATTATCAATGAATGTTTCATAACTTTCATTTATATGTCTGACATTATAAAGCAATCCTCTTGAAAGTAGACTATAACTTAACTACAGTGCATTGATCAATCAACACAGAATCATCAGTAGTCATCAGTTTTTCTAGTTGCCTTCATCCACGATAAATATGGTAAAATAGGAAAATGGGCACTTCATATACGTTAATCAGCTAATGAAGAGGATACATTAATCAAAATTTATCGTCAACTGAAAACGTATTGCGCCTCATTTCCTATAACAATAAACTTTCCTAATGAACTTTAACAGTCTATCCCTGATAGGCTATAAATTCCAATGAAAACTCTACAGACTCTGACTATCACAATTGACTCTAACTCACAATTGCAATATAATAATTTACTAATGATTATGATACGTAATTCATTCATATAACTCGCTATTCTATGATAATCTTCGATTGATAGTTGTGGGCAACATCGCAGGCTCCTATTGTTTGATTAGAGCCGATACCAGCTTGGACTAGCTAGCTAGGCCCACATCCGAAAGCTGGGTTTCTTGGATCGAAGCCGACACCGGGGCCCCGCCAAAAATGACGTGTCAGCTGTCAAGTGACGTAGTTATCGATTTCACATGCATAATCTTGAGCTCGGCAATTTTTAGCGGCTTTAGCCTAATGCTCGATTTTATACAATGTCTTGAACATTATGTCACTGTTTTGCACATGAAATTCATGAAACCGATACAGTTTAATTTTTACGTAGTTAAACAATGGTCGCGATTCGCAAAAAATGGAATTAACAATAATTATCATGGTAAAAGGTATTTTCTCAGTTCTGCGGGCCGGTGGGGCATCAATTAGCAGGGGGCCCGACCCCCTGGTCACCTCCCCGACGCTACGGGGCAGCACGGAAATCATATGAAATTTGAATTGATTTTCCACTTTTACCTTAGGTCCTATCTACTATCATAACAAACTGCCACCATTCCATTTTAATCATCCACCCCGTCATTATAAGCTGCAACCTCATCATTTTAAGCTGCGACCCCATCATTTTAATAAGGCATCCCTTGAACAAGTTTCTTTAAGCGCCACGGGCAGAAATACATCATGATTGTGCATGTATATCAGGCTGGCTGGAGCAAGTGATGATGTTAGTAAAATATTAGACCGCAAATCAGTATGTGCGCGGCTCAAATCCTGTTTTCACCCGTCACTGACATAGCATTCGATTGAGGAAATTAGCGAAATTAACTTAATTTTTTATATTAGCTTTACTACGTTTGAAATCTTTTATTTATGCATAGTGGAGATAATTTTATTGATAATTAGGTCATATTTTTATCGTTTCAACTATTGCAATGTGATACTCCCATTATTGCCATGAAAAGTTTTAAAGTAACCTTATGTAGGCCTATAAGTCTATATAAATATTCTTCCACACTAATTGTACTCCATGCTTATGAATTATGTTTGCTTTCTAGGCTTGAAGTCGCCACACACGGTCAGTTTTGCCATCAGACGTCTCTGTTCAGATATCTGTTCGGATAAATCTGAATAGATAAATTTGATCGTGTGTGGGCTGTGTCAAATTTATCTGAACAGATATCTGTTCAGATAAATTAGATCCTGCAAAGTCACTTTTAAGTTTGAGAGAGAAGTATTGGTTGTGATTATTAAAAATATTACCTTGTTCAATAATAATTGTTTTAAATAAGATTAACGATTGCTTATATATTCACAGATTCGTTTGGATGAAGTAGACGTAGAAGCAATTCTTAAAAAAAGTGAAGAATTGGGGTTAAATCTTCTTCATGAATCTCCAAGACAAGCGCAAGGAGGTCTTGCAACGATTGTTCGAGCACTGGGTTTTAGAAATCTCTTCATGAATCGCATTTACATCTATAGATTCTTGCAGCGTCACGCAAAGCATGAACCCCGCGATGCTTCTATAAGTCCAACAGAATCACCAGAGCAACTTGAAGCTCCAGCAGATGATGCCGAAACAATCAAGAAGTGGCCTAATACATCTATTTCCAGCAATTTTCCATTGAATGAGGGAACTAATGTTACTATTGTCAAATTTGAAGTTTGTAAACCACAACGTGAGTTATCAGAAATGCTAAACTTTAATTACGATTCAGATTATACAACGGATTCGTCACAATCACCTATGACATCAGGCAAGTTATACAGTGTTCTGTTTATGATATTAATTGTAAGTACCTTGGAGTGGAATTTAAGAAGGCGCATATGCGTAAATTTGTATTGTATAAGGTTCCTTATGAAGATAAGTTTATTAACAGGGATATGACTAAGATAGTTGTGATGCCTTACGAGTAATGAATTATAATTCAATCCTCCTACCAATCTTCAATATCAACGGTGAAATTACGATATATTAAAAGAATATGAACTTTTATCTAAAATTTCTTGAAATTTCTCTGCGTGACTACTGGTGACCAAATACTAGTATAGAAATGTAATCATAGTACTATGCTGTGAAGGAATATAATTAAATACAAGTAGCCTGGTAACTAAATAAGGTTAAAAATAAACAAATAATTATAAATGCATTCTTATCCATTGAAAATATTGTTACGAAATATTGTATTATTAGAACAGGGTTAACAGCTGCGACTCATTAGCTATTTCTCTATACCACTAACTGTGCTAGTAGAAACGGAATGGACTGTTTTATTTTCGTTTACTGTAGACTTTGGATTTCTTTGATGTGATTATAATTTTATTCCAGTTCAAGGATCCCGAGAGGAACAGATAACGGAAACCAAATCTGAAAGTGATTCTTCTTACTCTATCGATAGAGAAGACCAACATAATACGACAAAGCCAGATTTGCCGACCGAATATCAATATCACACAAAGAAAACTGGTATGTCATAATACTTTAAAATTTATTTTCAACGAACTTCAATTGATAATATTTTAAATAATAATTGTTAATATTTGAATAAAGGCTAAATGTAAGTTTACCGCACTTTTTGCCCCAACATGTCACTAATGTCGTTAATTATTGCTTTTTGGAGTCAAAACCTAATATATCAGCCGGCGGTAACCTCAACAACATGAAATTGGCTCAAAATTTGGCTTCTTGTGTTGACTGTTAGTTTAATAACGAAATATGCAATATTCATACGCTAATCCATAACTTATATATCTTCAACATTTCAGCGATATTTTAAGGCAAATAGAATCGGTCTTAATGAAATTCAATTTTATTTCATAATTTTATTTCATTTCCAATGGAACTTATAATTTAATCCAATATTATTTATCTTAATACAAACTCTTGATCAAAAATAAAGTTTTAACAACGTTTGCTTTTGTGTATTTCTTCGACCTTTTCCTTAGTAGCTCTTTCCTTCCTATTAATGGTTCTTGGCTTGCCCAATTTCATATTATAATTTTCAATATATACTTTATCTTTTATAGTTTACAACAAATATCTGTAACTGTGTTAACTTCATTCCGTCATTTGCTATATAAAATTCAACTTTAAGAGCCACTCTCACAAATTTTACTTTCTTCATTTCATTCTTTATTGCAATAGTGTTCAGAGCGTACACAATATTCTTTAAACCCGATATGCCACTAACAATCATACATTAATGATCTTCAAATTATATATATATATATATATATATATATATATATATATATATATATATATATATATATATATATATATATGTATGTTGTATATATATGTATATATATATGTATATCTATATATATGTATATGTATATATCTATATATATATATATATATATATATATATATATATGTTTATTATATATATATATGTATATATATACAGAAAATATATATATACAGTATATCTATATCTATATATATACAGTATATCTATATATATATATATATATATATATATATATATATATATATATATATCTATACATACACACACACACACATACATATGTACATGTATATATTCCCCGTGATGTGCTCGGATGTGGTTGGACCACTGCAAAACAGGGCAACCGCAAACAATCTGCCGCGTGTACGTAAGAGGCGACTAAAGGAACTGAGGATGGCAAGAGGGGACCCACTTCACCATGAAATAGTTTCCTCCAGGATTAAATGGTAATTAATCCACCTAACTGAGAAAGGCAACGGGAAACCACATCAAAAGCCATCTTTTTCCCAAGCTATAGGCTACGTAAGGTATGCATAAGACTTAGACTTTGTGAAGGGATTAACTTGTTGATCTAAGGAGTGCTCTTATGGAGCGAGAAAGCAGACTTTTAGTATGATTATGTACCTTGAACCTGCCACTAGACAGAGCCCTGAAGAAGAAAAAGATATATATATATACATATATATACATATATACATACATATATATACTGTATATATATGTATATATATATATATATATATATATATATACATATATACATACATATATATACTGTATATATACATATATATATATATATATATATATATATATATATATATATATATATACATACACATTATTTGCATAACTCGAATTTGTATTCATTCTGTTTTTTACATAGCTCTCAATATCATTGTCCTTCTGCATAATTAAATGTAAAATAGAATTGATTTGTCATTGATTGCTGTTAAGTGATTGAATTTATTTTATTTTATTTACCTAATTTCTTAAAACAATTTTGTAATCTATTACTTAGAAGCTCATGGATGCAATGCTTCTAAGAATATTGCACTTGTTAAATGTTATGCATATTACTTCCCTGTCCTGTATGAAATAACGAAAGTCTAAGTGTAAAAGACTATCACCCGTTAAATTTAATTTCATTGTGTAGCCTATTAGTATTTGTATCACCCAAATCAGTCAGAAATTTAGCTTTAGAAATTGATGAAATTAAATAAATAACAGGATAGTATCTGAACATGGCAATTGCAGAAGTTCATTTTAATTTGTATTATTTATCTATTTTAGAATCATTGAGTTTGGAATGGTCGGATGATAGATATATTATCTCCCTAAGTGAATGGGAAAAAGTAATGCCTCGCCGAATCTCAAATCGTCTGCGACTTACCAACGTCTGGAGGGACTACATGTCAAATGTAATTGAGAAGAAATGTAATTGTGTGGTTTCATTTGGATATTATAGAATTAGCGCTTTCAGCAGTAGAAAGACAGATTGTCCATTCATCAGACAATATGCTCACTGCTCTTTTCGCAATTGCAGAAAATTTGAAATTGTTATCGATAAAAAACAAGACTTCAAAGAATGCGTGTATTGTAACATTAAAAGTAGAGGTGACGAGAACCATGTTGATGAGCCAATAAAATTCCGCCGAACCAACACTGAGGAACAAAAATATCTGTCTCAAATGTTAGAAGATGGACTGGACGGCCTGAGGAAGTTTATGAAGAGTTACTCGCAAAGTCTGATATGAGTAAATTGACTGCTGGAAATTTCAACAAACCGAAATCAATCGCAGTTTTGAGAAGATTGAAATCTCTAATTGCATCCAGTGAGAAGTTGCATAATGTTATTGATATAGAATTGGATCTCATGCAGCGGTTGTATGTGGAAACTGATGACAGTGTCGATGTTAAGGGTTTCATACAGAAGAGGGGAAATAATCCTTTCTTTGTCATAATGTATATGCGTGATCAACTGCAGTTGCTGCATGGACATGCACCAATTCTTTATTTGGATGCGACAGGCTCAATTTTTAAGAAATGGCAAGGCATTGACAAAAGAATGCTTTTATATTCTCTTGTTTTGCCAAATATAAGAAGAAATGAACCCTGCGTTCCTGTTTGCGAAATGATCTGTTCTGAACATAAGACTGAAATGATCAGCCACATGTTGTTCAGTTTCAGAATGGATTTCAATAGATTAAATAAACAGGGTGTCCATTCATCGAATTTTCCATGCAAATTAATCGTTACAGACTTTTCCTGGGCATTAATTCATTCAGTTTTGCATTCCTTCAGCCGAACCAGTGATATTGAAAGCTATTTACAAAATATGTATGAATCAATAGTATGCAATAAAGTTTGGAAGCAGGCAGTTGGTATATTTATTTGTTCAAACCATGCGGTACATATTGTGGCTAGGTATTTGGCCAAATTGAAATTCAATTATGTATATAAGAGAGAATTTTTGCATAGCTTTGTTTTTCTTCAGTACAGCAAGACTTTTCCTAATGCTATAAATACTCTTTCATTAATTTTCAATGTTTTTGGAGAAAAGTTTGAGACGAAGATAGTTAAAAAGGCTAAACAGCAGTTGCTTAGTAACATAAAGAATTGGAAAATTAAAGGAACCGAGTCTGATGAGATTGATCGTGACAGTGACCTTCACAATGTCAGTGATAAAAATGTGGGAAAGAAGCTGCAGAAAGCTATTCGTGCCAGTTCACCTTGGTTGAAATATTTTAACGAAAGAAGATGTCAGATACAGAAGATCAATGAGATTGAAATTGATTGTATTGGCAGTTCAAAGAAGTTAAATAAGTTCTATTCAGAAGCCTTGACTGGCTACTTAATACGTCACTGGCTGTCTTTATTTCCTTTGTGGTGCATGGCTGTTGCAAAAATATTTGATATAAAAGATTTAAAATCTTCTTTTTCCAATTGTCATGTTGAGAATTGGTTTAACAATGTGAAATCTCGCCACATCAGAAACAGCAGTTCAGGTGTCAGAATTAGAGTCACAAAGTTCATCAGTAAACAACGTGAAAATATAAAAAAACGCCTACTACGTTTCAAACTTGCAGAGTCAAGACCTACAAAGAGACGTGGCTTAGGCACTGATATTCATGAAGCAGAAGAAAAATGGGGGAAGAAACGTGCGAAATACGTGAAGCCTTCCACGGCTGCAACGGAAACATTATTTAAAACTAATTCTTCATCATCGTCTATCTCCATTACGTCCCATAATTGTGACAATATTGCAGGTGTAGTCTCGTCCAGTGTAGAAATAAATTTATCTGCGACATCAAGTGTTGTTCCTAATTCTGTTAGTAATGCCAGTATTGCTGGTGTAAATCCAATATCTTATGAAGTTCCGACCTCGAATTTTGAATCAAGTGCAAGTGACAGTAACCAGCAAATTGCTGTAGTGCAAGCCAAGCGTTTAGCAAGTGCAAGTATCATAAGCATTTCAACTGTGGATGGCACGACTGAAGCAGTTACGACTGATTTTGCAAGCAAAACTCAAGCAGTGAAAGAGCCCAGCTTAAAGCTGGAATTCATGATTCGGAGTGGTAGACGAATGACCCTGAATGACAAAGAATCTGTTTTGCCTGAAGGGGAATGGTTGGAAGCAAATGTTGTTTATGGTTTTCTAGATTGCTTTCAATCAGAGAAGTGCTCCATGTGGACTGATGCAGATTGGCGCAATGTGAATTCATTGAAACCTGTGTCCTCCATGGATGGTGTAAATTGGGAAAAGGTTAATATTATATATATTCCAATGTGTTCAGGCGGCCACTTCACAGCTCTTGTACTAGATATTGTAAATAAAACAGTTTCCTTACTTGATACAGTGGCTCATGAAATAACACTTGAGAAAAACTGTCGCGCCTTTACGGCCAAATGGAATAAATATGTTTCATTGTATCTGAGCGATATATTTTGCCATGGTGGCAAGTTTACGACGTTAAATATCAAGCATCCTATGCAGAGGGATGGATCGAGCTGCGGAATATTGATATCTTTGGCAAGTATATTGCTGAAGGCCTTAGCATTGAAGGAGTTCCAACAGATGCTGTCAGCATGAAAGCTGCAAGAATGGAAATCTGGGATACTCTCGTTCAAAATAAAGATACTGAAAGATGTTGCACGTGCAGAAATAAAGAAGACTTGCGCCCCAAAACGCTTAACCTAGAACGATGGCTAGTCTGCTCCCTTTGTGACAATTACTTTCACTTTGCCTGTGCAAAAAAGGAATGTAATGTTACGGGTGTTGATAATAGGAAAAAATGGCTATGTAGTTATTGTAAAAATGCCATATAAATTTTTATTTCAATTTTGAAATGTAATTTATAAAAAGTTTTGTAAACTTTAAAATAATTATATGTAATTTTATATCCGATAAAACTAAAAATTTCATTCTAATATTATTGTACTAAAGTAAGCTTTCATTAAATTTTATACTAAAGAAATGACTGACAATTTCTGCAAGTACCACTTTTTATTGGAGTTTATTCTGCCAATTGTGGTGATATTACTGTGCAAATGCACCAGATTGTAGCTGGGTAGTGTTCATTTTGTGTACAAATTAAAATGGTGCACATATTCTATCTGCACATATTTTTGTGCACTTCGAAATGTATGTTTTGCAGTGAAAATTACCTTAAAATCTTTACCAGTCCCACTTTTATTGGAGATTATTCGTCCAATTGTGGAGATATTACTGTGCAAATGCACCAGATTGTAGCTGGATAGTGTCCATTTGGTGTGTAATTAAAATAATGCACAGATTCTATCTGCACTTTCTTCTGTGCACTTTCAAATGTGTGTTATGCAGTGAAAAATACCGTAAAATCTCTACCAGTCCCACTTCTATTGGAGACTATTCGTCCAATTGTGGAGATATTACTGTGCAAATGCACCATATTGTAGCTGGGTAGTGTTCATTGTGTGTGGAAATTAAATGGTGCACATATTCTATCAGTACTTATTTTTTGTGCACTTCGAAATGTATGTTTTGCAGTGAAAAATACCTTAAAATCTCTACCAGTCCCACTTTTATTGGAGATTATTCGTCCAATTGTGGTGATATTACTGTGCAAATGCACCAGATTGTAGCTGGATAGTGTTCATTTTGTGTGCAATTGAAATGGTGCACAGATTCTACCTGCAATTATTTTTGTGCACTTCGAAATGTGTGTATTATAGTGAAAAATTGTTTAAAATCTTTACCAGTCCCACTTTTATTGGTGATTATTCGTCCAATTGTGGTGATATTACTGTGCAAATGCACCAGATTATAGCTGGATAGTGTTCATTTTGTGTGCAATTGAATTGTTTTGCAGTGAAAAATACCGTAAAATCTCTACCAGTCCCAATTTCATTGGAGATTATTCGCCCAATTGTGGAGATATTACTGTGCAAATGCACCAGATTGTAGCTGGATAGTGTTCATTTTGTGTGCCATTGAAATAATGCACAGATTCTATCTGCACTTTTCTCTGTGCACTTCGAAATGTGTGTTTTGCAGTGAAAAATACCGTAAAATCTCTACCAGTCCCACTTTTATTGGAGATTATTCGTCCAATTGTGGAGATATTACTGTGCAAATGCACTAGATTGTAGCAGGATGGTGTTCATTTGGTGTGTATTTAAAAAGATGTACAGATTCTATCTGCAGTTTTTTTCTGTGCACTTCGAAATGTGTGTTTTGCAGTGAAAAATACCTGAAAATCTCTGCCAGTCCCACTTTTATTGGAGATTATTCGTCCAATTGTGGAAATATTACTGTGCAAATGCACCAGATTGTAGCTGGATAGTGTTCATTTTGTGTGCAAATTGAAATGGTGCACATATTCTATCTGCACATATTTTTGTGCACTTCGAAATGTATGTTTTGTAGTGAAAAATACCTTAAAATCTCTACCAGTCCCACTTTTATTGGAGATTATTCGTCCAATTGTTGTGATATTACTGTGCAAATGCACCAGATTGTAGCTGGATAGTGTTCATTTTGTGTGCAAATTGAAATGGTGCATATATTCTATCTGCACATATTTTTGTGCACTTCGAAATGTATGTTTTGTAGTGAAAAATACCTTAAAATCTCTACCAGTCCCACTTTTATTGGAGATTATTCGTCCAATTGTGGAGATATTACTGTGCAAATGCACCAGATTGTAGCTGGATTGTGTTCATTTTGTGTGCCATTAAAATGATGCACAGATTCTATCTGCACCTTTTTCAGTGCACTTCGATATATGTGTCTTATAGTGAAAAATACCGTAAAATCTCTACCAGTCCCACTTCTATTGGAGACTATTCGTCCAATTGTGGAGATATTACTGTGCAAATGCACCATATTGTAGCTGGGTAGTGTTCATTTTGTGTGGAAATTAAATGGTGCACATATTCTATCAGTACTTATTTTTTGTGCACTTCGAAATGTCTGTTTACAGTGAAAAATACCTTAAAATTCTCTACCAGTCCCACTTGTATTGGAGATTATTCGGCCTTTTGTGGAGATATTATTGTGCAAATGCACCAGGTTGTAGGTGGATAGTGTTCATTTTGTGTGCAATTAAATTTGTGCATTTCGGATTCTTAGTTTAATCTAAGTTTGGTTTGAATTTTAATTTTAGAAAAGACACCTTAATTTTGAATGTGAATGTCAATGTGAATGTCAAACTGGAATACAGGACATTACTTTTAACAATAATTGAAGAATTACCGAGAAAAATATTTATGGATTTGAAAATGTATCTAGTTCGTGCTAAATTAATAACATCACCTGAACAGGATACACCTTTACTAAAAATTAGACAATTTATTTTAAAATTTATGAGGGATATATATCAAATTAGAAAGAATTCAAACGTAGAAATTGTAGATCCACTTAGAAATAATTTAGACTTGGAATCATTATTACAAAAAAGTCTGATGTTTGTTGATTTAGGATTTCATTATGTTTCAGATATGCTGCTAGAGAAATTTGTGTTTTAAGCCATCAGTTGCGATCTTTAAATTTGTTAATAAATGTATTAACAAATTTTTATGTGAATTCAGAAATAATTTGATTGTAGGCTGCCTCAGCAAGATTTCCGTTACAGGAGACAACAAAGTCAAATCTTTCATTAAGTTTATTTAGTTTTTCAATTTCTGTATTTAGTTTATTACTTTTAGCTTGAAAATTAAATTTATTGGCGAAGGCTGTCAATATACCGCTTGAAGTGGATAACACTATTATAGCAACGGGTGGAATTACAACAGCTGTAGCAGTTGCAGCTAGCACTGCGGAAATTACGATCGAAGCCACCGCGGTAGTGTAGGAAAGTGTTTTTATAATCTTTCGCTTTTTCTTTAGTTTTTTAACAACTGCTTGCCTTTCTTCAAGCTTTCTAATTAAAAATGCTTTCAGTTTACTTGAAAGCGTAGTACCATCAACGGTGTCTAACATTTTATTATTTGCAATTATTATTTTAACATAAAACATTTACAAACGAGAAAATTATTTGTTTATTGTTTGTAAATTTTGAATTTTATTTAAATATTTTTTCTTACATATAAAATGAAATACTCGGCCGCCGAATTGAGACAAATGTTGATCGATGCTGAAATCACACCAGCTCTACCTGCTGGAAAAACAGAGTTGTTGTTTATGACTTTTGAAAATGGAGTTTTGAAGAGAGAAGAAGTGTTTCCTCCAAAGGATGAAGATACGACAACAAGAAAGAGAGGAAGACCTAGAAAATATCCACTAAAAGAGGTTGATCCACAAAATGAAGAAGACAAACATAGAAGAGAAAGAGGAAGACCAAGAAAATATCCACTAAAAGAGGTTCAACCAAAAAGGATCATAGACCCGAGGCATGAGTACTTGAGAGGTATAAGAAATAACCCTAGACCTGTCAGATATGAAAATAATGATACTGGAGAAGTTAAAGAATTTAAGTTTTTATATGAAGCTGTTAAAAAAACTAAGCGCAGTATATCATTCTTTACAAGAAACAATGGAAAGATTGTTAATGGATGTCATAAATTTAGAATCATTAAATGAATGTTTCAATAGTATATTTGCTATTAAGACAGGCTGTGACCATAATTGTGCTGATGAAACAATGGTTATCATACTTTCAGTACATACGTTGATGACAAGGCTAATATAGATATAAGCTTAGGTATCAAGGCTAAAGATGCCTGTTGAAATGATTTTGTCTCTGCCTTGTGGATGAAATGATGTGAATTGAAATCGTTTTTGTCCTCGTGAGCTGTGGGCGTGCTTGATTTTACGCTTGTGTGTTAGATTATTGATAGGCAAGGCTATGCTTCAATTGTAATGGTGTAAATTTTAAGGCAGAAAATAGAAATGAGCAAGACTCAAGGCATGTCTGTGCTTAATATTCATGGAACATTTATGCATCAAGGTTAAAATAGAATTTAGCTATGTTTTAAGGCTATTCTATGCTTGAAATGATTAACGTTCATCTCAGTATGCTTAATCAAGGCAGAGCAAGGCTAAAAAGGAAATTTAGCTAGGTTTTAATCTTAGGTTGTGCTTAAAAATCATAATGTGCCAGACGAGTACATTTTCTACTACTTAGGCAGTGCACTAAGAGAGAGAGAGAGAGAGAGAGAGAGAGAGAGAGAGAGATTAATCATTATTAATTACTATTAGTACTTGCAAGCAACTAATAGTTATTAACAAATCCTTTTAAGTAGAGAGCACGGAGAGCACATAAAGCTAATATTAAAATATTAATATGTAACTCACCTGAAACAAAATCTCTTCCACAAATCCGACCATTTCTAAGCAAGTCACCTGTGAGAATATCTCTTGAAATTGCTTTAAGCGACAGTCTTCGTCGTTCATCTGATCAATGCAGCTCCTCATCGCCTTGGTTTCGTATGACTGCAGAAAATCTGCAGAGAGCAGGACCTTCAGTAGTTTCAGCACCAACTCCCTCATTACTTTTTTTCTTGCCAATGGAATTTGAGCAACTTATCATTAAACAATGAACCATATGCAACGAATACAATTAATAGAGATATGAAATCGAGCATACATATAGATTTGAGATAAATAATATATATATATATATATATATATATATATATATATATATATATATATATATATATATATATATATAGTATGTGTATATATACATATATGTGTATATATTATATAATATATAATATATATATTATATATATATATATATAATAATATATAGAGGCCTATATATATTATATATATAGTATTAATATATATATACTCGATTCTCTGCTTGATCGCACCATTCCCAAGTCACTCCCCTCTAGCTTCCTCACCATCATCTCTTGCTACCTCTTTCCTCAACTTTTTCGATGACAAAATTGCCAAACTCTGTAGCTCTATACCCTCCAACTCTATTGACATGGACAACACCATTTCTGTAAATATGCCTGAGCCACCACTACTTTCTAGTTTTGAACCAGCTAAACCGGAAGAAATACGCAATTTTATTCGCTCAACCGACTCATCTTGCTGCCTTGATGTTATTCCTACACGATTACTGAAATCCTGTATTGATGTTTTAGTTGCTCCTATTACATACTTAATCAACCTCTCACTCTCAGAAGGTATCTTCCCAACCTCCTTCAAACAAGCAGTTGTATCTCCTTTGCTAAAAAAGCCTTCTCTACCAAAAGATGATCTTTCCAGTTACCGTCCTATTTCCAATCTTAACTTCATCTCTAAACTTCTTGAAAAGGTAATTTATACCCGTTTATGCACTCATCTTGATTCTTTCCCTTCTCTCTCTCATTATCAATCTGCCTATAGAAAACTCCATTCTACTGAAACGGCTCTTCGTATACATAATGATCTTAGCTTGGCCATGAGTAGTAAACAGGTTTCTGCCTTGGTTCTTCTAGATCTCTCTGCTGCCTTCGATACAATTGACCATGGCATTCTAATAAATAGGCTTAAATCTTGTTTTGGCATTTCTGATTCTGCTTTTTCCCTTCTTCATCATATCTCTCATGTCGCACACAATCAGTTGTTATTGGTCAAAATCGCTCTTCTGAACTACCCCTTACGCGGTGTTCCTCAAGGTTCAGTGTTAGGTCCATTGCTCTTCTCTTTATATATCACTCCTCTTAGCTACTTGCTTGCTCAGTCTTCCATAAATTTTCATTTCTATGCAGACGACACTCAACTGTATATTTCCTTTTCTAATCATGATTCCGATCAGAAACTGGCCCATCTCTCATCCATTCTAGACAAGGTTTATTCCTGGTTTTGTGCTAACCGTCTTGCTGTTAATCCCTCCAAAACTGAATACCTTTTAATTGGCACTCCTTTGCAAAGAAATAAAATTACTAATAATTCTGTTAATTTTCAGAATCTTGCTCTTTCACCTTCTCGATCCGCCAAAAACCTTGGAGTCATATTTGATGAAAACCTTGACTTTAAATCCCATATCTCTTCTGTTTGTCGCGCTTCTTTCTTTCAGATTCGTCAGATTAGGCAAATACGTCCATCCCTTACTAGAAATTCAGCCACTATCCTAGCTAATTCTATAGTTCATTCAAAGCTCGACTACTGTAATTCATTATTACATGGATTGCCTACTTCTTCTCTCAATCGTTTGCAGCACGTTCAAAATTCTCTTGCACGTGTTGTTTGCAAGTCCTCTCGACTTCAATTTCGCTCTATTTTTTACTTCGCAGACTTCACTGACTCCCTGTTAATCAACGCATAAAATATAAAATAACTCTATTAACTTTCAAAAGTCTGCGATTTGGCAAGCCTTCTTACGTATCTGAAATTCTTCTTCCCTATCGTCCCTCACGTTCACTTCGTTCCACCGATGCCAATCTTCTCTCTGTTCCAAATATTCTCACATCATTGGGCAGAGGTTCTTTTTCTTACACAGCACCCACAATCTGGAACTCTTTATCGGCTAATCTTCGCTCTTGTTCTTCTCTTTCAACATTCTCTAGCAAGCTTAAGACTTACCTTTTCCCACCGTAGACATAATCAATCTACCCTGACCATTTTTGATCACCGGACTGGCTTTCGTTTAGGACCTTACTCCTCCTCAGCACATTTCTTTTGCAGATTGGTCTGGGTGAATTGATCTGTAGTGTTCACTGTAGGCACACACTAGTATTCTAAAGAAATCGCGAAGCTGTTCAACCTTGTGGTTCAATTTCAATTAGAATCTGTTCTTTGGGCTGCATCGGTAACTTATCTATAATGTGCGAGACTGCGGAGCAGTAAGTACAGAGTTCAAATTCCACAATTTTATAAAAAGTGTTTTTAAGTATTTTTAAAATACTTTAAAAAAATTCTTTAATCATTTGTTAAAAATGTGTTTATTCTTAAATTTTATTCACTCAAGCGAAAAATTTAAAACGAACCAAAATTATTTAGCTCATGGAGTTACTGGCTCTGTCCTGAATTGGATTAGAAGTTGGCTAACTAACCTCCAGGAGACAAAAAGTTTGCATTTCAAATCATGACTCGGCTTGGCGCAATGTCACCAGTGGGGTTCCACAGGGTTCAGTTTTAAGTCCAATTTTACTTTTGGTTTACATTAATGACTTAGACAACAGCATAATATCCAAAATAAGTAAGTTTGCTGATGATACCAAATTATGCAAAAATATAGGTAATCTAGAGGACATAATATCACTTCAGAGAGATTTAGACAGTTTGCATAATTGGGCAACTACCTGGCAGATGAGCTTCAATGTTGATAAATGTACAGCTATGCATGTAGGTCACAAAAATAGTTGTAGTCAGTATAAGCTTGGTAGTGCAGAACTAAAATCATCTATTAAAGAAAAGATCTAGGTGTCATTATTGATAATACCCTAAAATTTTCAGAGCAGTGTAAATCAGCAGCAAATTGTGCTAATCGCACTTTAGGTTTAATTAGGAAAACTATAAAAAGTCGCAATAAGGATGTAATAGTTAAATTATATAAAGCATTAGTAAGACCTAAGCTAGAATACTGCGTACAAGCATGGAGACCTTCTTTAAGGAAGGATGTAGAAAGTATGGAAAGAGTTCAAAGGAGAGCAACTACATGTAGAATGATTGCTGAATGTAGAGGTCAAAGCTATGAATCTAGGTTAGATGTATTAGGTCTAATTAGTTTAGACGATATACATACCAGAGGGGATTTAATTCAAGTGTTTAAAATAATTAAAGGTTTTGACAATATTGAATGTGGAGAATTTCTCAAATTATCTGATTCTGCTAGAACTAGAGGGCATAGATTCAAAATAATAAAGGTTAGATCCAGATTAGAGATTAGAAGAAATTTTTTCAGTCAGAGAGTTGTCAATATATGGAACGAGTTACCTCAATACGTAGTAGAGGCAGAGTCAGTGAATGCTTTTAAGAATATGCTGGATAAGTATTGGAAAGAAATACATTGAATTGATAAACTGCTTGTTTTGTGTAGATAGGCTGATTGGTTGCACAATGCGTGGGGTATTTGGTTCCTGGGTATTTATGAGTGTGGGTAAGGCTTGTATGTGTATGTATGTGTAGGTGTGTGCATGTGTGTGCACATGTGTGTATGTCTATGTACGTTGTGCATGTAATCTTGTATGTATTGTAATGTATGACTATCGTTTACAGGTCGTTGTTGTGCCTGGTATGTGGCTAAATGCATGCTTGCATATTTATGTCTGTAAGGTCGATGTGTGTGTGTGTGCATGTGGGTGTATTCTATGTGGATATATGTAGGTATATGTATAAGTGGATATATATGTATGTGTATGTATATATGTATACGTGCATGTGTGTATGGATGTGTATATATATGTGTGTATATGTGTGTATATGTACGTATGTGTATGTATGTATGTATATGTATGTATGTGTATGTATGTATATATGTGCGTACATGTGTATATATGTATATGTATGTGTATATGTGCATATTTATGTTTATATCTGTACATATATGGATAGGGGTATGTATGTCTGTGTATGTATATACATGTAAGTATTTGATTGTATGTATGTCTTTATGTATGTATGTGTGTATGTGCAAATGTGTGTGTGTGGGTGTGTTTGCATGTACATGTATGTATGTGTATTTGTGCACAGTTGTATACCTGTGCGTCAGTTTATGTGTGAGATGGTTATATGTGTGTGTGTGGTATGTTGGTGAGTGTTTATTTTAATAATTTTTATTTTTCTCTTATGTTCTTCTTTTGAAGCCTATCAACTTGTCAAGGTTTGTTATTTTCTTTTCCTTTACGATCCCTATGTGTAGA
Organism: Enchytraeus crypticus; assembly: GCA_905160935.1. NCBI lineage: Eukaryota > Metazoa > Annelida > Clitellata > Enchytraeida > Enchytraeidae > Enchytraeus > Enchytraeus crypticus. Next base: position 848,993 of record CAJHZI010000527.1, read on the forward strand.
GATATGAAATTACGGCAAAAACTGGTGTTACAAGTCTTTGTGACTTCCTTAACCAGTACAATTATGTTAAGTTATTTTTACATATAGGGACGTGTTTTTTGTTCTTGGTTGTTTGTAGAGCTGTGTAAGTGAAACTACTGTATTACTGGCATATTTTAATTAAATAGTATAAATATTAAGAAATCTTACGTAATATTTATTTATTTTTGTCACAATACCAACGATATGGCGAGAAACTGGCTTAATGGAAATAAATTTTATAAGGACGTCTCTCATCTATGTTAAGTTTGATCTTAAAGTATGATCTATTGGCGCTGTTGGCCAAACTATTAATAATGAAATATCATGATGCCAAGTATCTTGTAGGCCTGACTGTTTGTACCATACGTTGTAATTTACAGCCCTGTCCTCAATGACATGCTGCTATAAATTAGTTAAAATTAGCCAATTCCTAGCAGTACGTGATATCAGACAGATAACAATATATGGAATTTTTTAATATTTTATCTTATATACATACCGCTTAGTAGCAAATGGTAGTTCAGTCGGACGTAGAAAATAGGCTACACTAATTATAGTCGTATCAAAACGAAATTAATAATTATTTTTCTAATTGAATGTTTCTACGAAGATCTTTCCTGCAGTACTTCATTTGATTGGCACATTCAGTATATCGAGGGTGCTAAGTTGTAATGGAAGACAGTGTCACTTTCTGACAACACTGTCTTTGTGTCTGTGGAACACATTAACACCAGCGCAATACAGAAGCATATTCATGATTTAATTAACTATAACTATACACAAATTGATTACAATAAAAATATTAAACAGATAGATTAACAATTAAATAGAAAAGGACAAGCAATCCAATTAAATAAATATCAGTGGAGACAGAAAGCAACAATCTTAACTGAAGAATATTGCATGAATAAGGAGAGCATATAACAAAAAATATCTAAAAATAGTCCACGAGGATATATAGCAGTCAAATTAACAAAGGCATCGAAATGGCATAAAATCATTAGCCTGTCTGGAGCATCAGATATGAACTGCACGATTAAATAATATACATATAAAAGCATATCTGAAAAAATTGTTAGTATTGTATTACACAGTAAAAGCAAGGCAAAAGTTATTATGCCAAATGAGACTAGAAAGTACGAAATTGATAAATAATTACTCCAGAGGCTTGGTGAATTACAGATGAATTACAGGCGAATTACAAGTTAATTTCTGAATTATTCTGCGTGTGCGTAATATCGACGGCTTCATAACTAACAGTACTAAACTACGACCGTTAGCCCAGATAGAACGAAGCCACAGATAGTGCTGTCATTCTAAAACATCATTTATTTCCTTAGTTTTATTTCACCATTTAATTCACCTTAGCAATTTTAAATAAGATTCTAAATATGACAGAATATTGCCTAGTTGTACAAAAATGCGTAAATGAATACAGGAGAAATACATGGTAACTCAATATTAATGAAGTACTAAAGTTACATCTACATCTGAAATCTGTAGGCTTACATCTATTCATCTGCAATTACGTCATAAGTAGGGAAAAGATGTTTTACAGGTTGATATAATTTAAAAGCCTTTTCTAAAATTTCTTAGCAAACACAATACAAAACGGTCTAGTCTAGGTCTATCCGCTAGCTGTACTTATATAACTACTACTATTTGTTGTTGTTATTTTTTGTCTTTCAATGAGTTAAACCTGAAAGTCTGATGTATTGGAAGTGAATATTAAATACTAAAGCTATTTGAGTTATTCCAATGTCATTTAAATTAATGAAAAATTAGGGGATTGACTGTTGATATGAAGTACTTATTCATTAAGAACTGTAAGTATCATGATTATCATGGTAGTCAGCTAGATAAGATACTCTGTAACTTCACTGACGACCTATATTTCTCGCGATAGATGTAGGAATTGTTGTTGATGCATTGTATGTGGTTTATGCATTTTGTGTCTTTGCTGAAAATAAACATATTATCTACTTACACAATATATTTTGCCAAAGTTGTAAGCATATGTCCGTCGTAAATTTTCGGCGTTCAGTGCAGGATTGTTTTGGACGTTATTCAGTGCAGAACTGTTTTGGAAGACATTAGTTATTAAATTTGCACCTTTTATTTTAACATAAATCAAACAAATGCTTTTCTTAACATAAACGCAAATTTAACTGTATATCGAATGTACCATGACCGTTTTGCAACTCGCATAATTGATATTAGGCCACTTATTAGGCTCCTTAATAAAGCACGGCGCTCATTCCAAGGCATTGCAGCATTACAGTCACGAGTTTGGTGGCAGTACGACTGTGCTCCCCACTCCACCTCTAGTTACTTTTGCACAATTTTATGTCACTTTAAATTTCATATCATTGACTTTCTTGCTGAGTTGTAGTACCTTTTTCAAAAGAAATATTCAGGATCAAACTAAAGTTTAACTGTTAACATTCATTTACTAATCATGACACGAAATCAGGCAGTCAGGTTTCCGTAAGAGCTCCGAACAGTAGCAATATGGAAGATATTACAGCTATAGTAGTTTGCTTGTCACTGAAGCAAGCTAGCTACTATAGCCGCGGCGAATGCCCTTTACAACTTTTACGCGAGAGTGTCTATCACATAGCACAATTTACAAGTAAGAAAAGGTGCACATACTAATCCGCGGTCGGATATCTAACCAATATAACCACTGACAGTGAAAGTTGAATTTTGATACCGGCAGAACAGCGAAGCGGTTGCAGTAGTTTCAGTGCAAATAGTCAAAGTTTTACGATGCTGCTTCAAATTATAAAACTGTTTGATTATATTAAAGAAACTCATTAAATGTCACATCAAATTCTCCTAAAGCATCCTAACCTTATAGTTGAGTGCGAAATATCCCGGAACGATTGCGAAAGTTGTTTGTACTTTAATTAGTAAACCCATAGGCTAACTGAATTAATAATAGGGCCTAATATTCATAATGCTGATTAAGGTCGTCGGCCTTAACGAGCGTAACTTTTCCCATAAACTGACCAATGATGACTTGAAATACAATATTTTTCTTCCAAAATCTACACATTCAGATTACATTGCAATAGACAATGATAATGCTATACGATGGGGTATTAACACTAACCATATAGGCCTAGCCTATTCATAGTAAAGTTAATAAATTGTCGATTTTGTTATTTAGGCCCACAAAATTTCAAAATCATCAATAAGAGAAATCTACCACCAAGTTTGAAGCAGACGCCAGCTCTTGTTTGGCCGCCATATTGGTCTCGCTCTTGAGGCCTATGACCTTGGACTCGTGCCTATGTTCTCTAGCCGCTCAAAGTCTAACAAATGCTATGGGCTAGCGAGGATTCAGCTATAGGCCTAGTGTATCTTTCAACATCGGCCTAAATTATATCCTTTTAAAAAGTGCATATATAAATATTCTGATAGAATTATCCATAAATAATCCTTTATAGTCTTCGCGTTGCTATGCAACAACTTTAAACAAACGATTTATCACAGCTTAGCACCATGGTAATTTCAACGTCCTATGATGTATACTTTGAAATTTGAAATTTTTGAAATGGATCAAAGCATGTAAGCAATTTTGTATTTAAGTGGGGAGATTACAGCTAGTAATCGATCCGTTCTGCTTTTGTCGAGATAATACTGCTCGAGTATGTAATCCATTGTTCAAGTGAACCTCGTGTACTGTGTGTATGCGTTACTGTAAGGTTAACACCTTATTTAGCACATACGAATAGGCACGATTGCCTTTGCAGTGGATGGAAGTACATAGGAGTGTGCAATACTGTAATAATCGATATCTCGCCCTAAGCGTTTCTTACAGGTGTTTATTTAATTTTTCACATAAGAGTAAATTTTTGATTAAATTTATAAAATCAGTAAAGTATATCTCGTAAGAGATTTCGATCCAAAATCCTCGTAATCTTGGCGCACTAAGTTACCATGGTAAGTTAAAAATCTTCAGAGATTCTGAAAAATTTGAATAGGTACAGCCAGTGATGGTCAATAAAGTACTTTTTTAAAATAAAAACGTATTTTTAACATAGAACATATTATTTTACTTTTTAATTTAAAAATACTTTAAACAAGTATTTCCACAATTTTATAAAAAGTGTTTTTAAGTATTTTTAAAATACTTTAAAAAAATTCTTTAATCATTTGTTAAAAATGTGTTTATTCTTAAATTTTATTCACTCAAGCGAAAAATTTAAAACGAACCAAAATTATTTAGCTCATGGAGTTACTGGCTCTGTCCTGAATTGGATTAGAAGTTGGCTAACTAACCTCCAGGAGACAAAAAGTTTGCATTTCAAATCATGACTCGGCTTGGCGCAATGTCACCAGTGGGGTTCCACAGGGTTCAGTTTTAAGTCCAATTTTACTTTTGGTTTACATTAATGACTTAGACAACAGCATAATATCCAAAATAAGTAAGTTTGCTGATGATACCAAATTATGCAAAAATATAGGTAATCTAGAGGACATAATATCACTTCAGAGAGATTTAGACAGTTTGCATAATTGGGCAACTACCTGGCAGATGAGCTTCAATGTTGATAAATGTACAGCTATGCATGTAGGTCACAAAAATAGTTGTAGTCAGTATAAGCTTGGTAGTGCAGAACTAAAATCATCTATTAAAGAAAAGATCTAGGTGTCATTATTGATAATACCCTAAAATTTTCAGAGCAGTGTAAATCAGCAGCAAATTGTGCTAATCGCACTTTAGGTTTAATTAGGAAAACTATAAAAAGTCGCAATAAGGATGTAATAGTTAAATTATATAAAGCATTAGTAAGACCTAAGCTAGAATACTGCGTACAAGCATGGAGACCTTCTTTAAGGAAGGATGTAGAAAGTATGGAAAGAGTTCAAAGGAGAGCAACTACATGTAGAATGATTGCTGAATGTAGAGGTCAAAGCTATGAATCTAGGTTAGATGTATTAGGTCTAATTAGTTTAGACGATATACATACCAGAGGGGATTTAATTCAAGTGTTTAAAATAATTAAAGGTTTTGACAATATTGAATGTGGAGAATTTCTCAAATTATCTGATTCTGCTAGAACTAGAGGGCATAGATTCAAAATAATAAAGGTTAGATCCAGATTAGAGATTAGAAGAAATTTTTTCAGTCAGAGAGTTGTCAATATATGGAACGAGTTACCTCAATACGTAGTAGAGGCAGAGTCAGTGAATGCTTTTAAGAATATGCTGGATAAGTATTGGAAAGAAATACATTGAATTGATAAACTGCTTGTTTTGTGTAGATAGGCTGATTGGTTGCACAATGCGTGGGGTATTTGGTTCCTGGGTATTTATGAGTGTGGGTAAGGCTTGTATGTGTATGTATGTGTAGGTGTGTGCATGTGTGTGCACATGTGTGTATGTCTATGTACGTTGTGCATGTAATCTTGTATGTATTGTAATGTATGACTATCGTTTACAGGTCGTTGTTGTGCCTGGTATGTGGCTAAATGCATGCTTGCATATTTATGTCTGTAAGGTCGATGTGTGTGTGTGTGCATGTGGGTGTATTCTATGTGGATATATGTAGGTATATGTATAAGTGGATATATATGTATGTGTATGTATATATGTATGCGTGTATGTGTGTATGGATGTGTATATATATATATGTGTGTATATGTGTGTATATGTACGTATGTGTATGTATGTATGTATATGTATGTATGTGTATGTATGTATATATGTGCGTACATGTGTATATATGTATATGTATGTGTATATGTGCATATTTATGTTTATATCTGTACATATATGGATAGGGGTATGTATGTCTGTGTATGTATATACATGTAAGTATTTGATTGTATGTATGTCTTTATGTATGTATGTGTGTATGTGCAAATGTGTGTGTGTGGGTGTGTTTGCATGTACATGTATGTATGTGTATTTGTGCACAGTTGTATACCTGTGCGTCAGTTTATGTGTGAGATGGTTATATGTGTGTGTGTGGTATGTTGGTGAGTGTTTATTTTAATTATTTTTATTTTTCTCTTATGTTCTCTTTTGAAGCCTATCAACTTGTCAAGGTTTGTTATTTTCTTTTCCTTTACGATCCCTATGTGTAGAGATATGAAATTACGGCAAAAACTGGTGTTACAAGTCTTTGTGACTTCCTTAACCAGTATAATTATGTTAAGTTATTTTTACATATAGGGACGTGTTTTTTGTTCTTGGTTGTTTGTAGAGCTGTGTAAGTGAAACTACTGTATTACTGGCATATTTTAATTAAATAGTATAAATATTAAGAAATCTTACGTAATATTTATTTATTTTTGTCACAATACCAACGATATGGCGAGAAACTGGCTTAATGGAAATAAATTTTATAAGGACGTCTCTCATCTATGTTAGTTTGATCTTAAAGTATGATCTATTGGCGCTGTTGGCCAAACTATTAACAGTGAAATTTCATAATGCCAAATTTCTTATTTGGTCTTATTTGGCCTTATCTGGTTTTATTTGGTCTTATTTGGACTTATTTGGTCTTATTTGGCCTTATTTGATCTTATTTTGCCTTATTTGGCCTTATTTGGTCTTATTTTGCCTCATTTGGCCTTATTTGGTCTTATTTGCACTCAAATATGGCCTAACTGTTTGTATCCTACGTTGTAATTTACAGCCCTGTCCTCCATTACATGCTGCTATGAATTAGTTAAAATTAGCTCATTCCTAGCAGTATGTGATATCAGACAGATAACAATATATTGATTTTTTTAATATATATCTTATAAATCGCTTAGTAGCAAATGGTAGTTCAGTCGGACGTAGAAAATAGGCTACACTAATTATAGTCGTATCAAAACTAAATTAATAATTATTTTTCTAATTGAATGTTTCTACGGAGATCTATCCTGCAGTACTTCATTTGATTGGCACATTCAGTATATCGAGAGTGCTAAGTTGTAATGGAAGACAGTGTCACTTTGTGACAATACTGTCTTTGTGCCTGTGGAACACATTAACACCAGCACAATACAGAAGCATATTCATGATTTAATTAACTATAACTACACACAAATTGATTACAAGAAAAATATTAAATAGATGGATTAAAAATGTAATTTCAAAGGGCAAACAATCCAAATAAATAAATATATCAGAGGGAGACAGAAAGCACCAATATTAACTAAAGAAAATTGCATGAATAAGGAGAGCATATAACAAAAAATATCTAAAAATAGTCCACGAGAATATATAGCATTTAAATTAACAAAGGCACCGAAATGGCATAAAATCATTAGCCTATCTAGAGTATCAGATATGAACAGCACGATTAAATAATATACATATAAAAGCATATCAGAAAAAATTTGTTAGAATTGCATTACACAGTAAAATGCAAGGCAAAAGTTATTATGCCAAATGAGACTAGAAAGTACGAAATTGATAAATAATTACCCCAGAGGCTTGGTGAATTACAGATGAATTACAGGCGAATTACAAGTTAATTTCTGAATTATTCTACATGTACATAATATCGACGGCTTCATAATTAACAGTACTAAACTACGACCGTTAGCCCAGATAGAACGAAGCCACAGATAGTGCTGTCATTCTAAAACATCATTTATTTCCTTAGTTTTATTTCACCATTTAATTCACCTTAGCAATTTTAAATAAGATTCTAAATATGACAGAATATTGCCTAGTTGTACAAAAATGCGTAAATGAATACAGGAGAAATACATGGTAACTCAATATTAATGACGTACGAAAATTACATCTCCATCTGCAATCTGTAGGTCTACATCTATTCATCTGCAATTACGTCATGATTGGAAAAGATGTTTTACATGTTGACAAAGTTTAAAAATCGTTTCTAAAATTTCTTAGCAAGCACAAAGCAAAACGGTCCATCTGCTGGCATTACTTATATAACTACTATTATTTGTTGTTATTTTTTGTCTGTCTATGAGTTCAACCTGAAAGTCTGATGTATTAGAAGTGAATATTAAATACAAAAACTATTCGAGTTATTCCAATGTCATTTAAATGAAAAATTAGGAGATTGATTGTTGATATGGCGTGGCTAGAGAGGATCTAAGAAAGTCTATTCGTATCCCGACCATAGTTGAACTAGGATTCAAGGGAAGATGATGATGATGCAATAAATGAAAATGTTACACAAATGACATAGCAGAGGTTTGAAAGATTAGATAGGATCAGGATATTGAAGGCAGCATCAGATTAATTTGACATTATATTATATAGTATCATGATATTCAAGGCAGCATCCTTCATCTCGATGTAGGCAGTCAGCCGTTAGCTCAATGTCTCAGATTCTTGACGACCTCAATTGTAAAGTCTGATCTTGTTCCATATCCTCCCATATCCTGCGTGCGCACCTGAAAAATACCATAATTATAACTGTTTAACAAATCGTAAACCTCATTAAACTACTAGATGCTGATAATTTAGGTACTTAGATTACAATTATTGATGATCAAGCCAGCACGCTGCGCTGACGGCACGATCGTTTAGTTTTCCAGCTTCGCATCACTAGGTGCAAGGTTCAAATCCAGCAGTTGCTTCATCACAGATAAATATTCAAGACAGACATCTGAAGTTGACCTCATATTTACAGCTGCTTCATCACAGACAAATCTTCAAGACAGACATCTGAAGTTGACCTCATATTTACAGCTGCTTCATCACAGACAAATCTTCAAGACAGACATCTGTAGTTGAACTCATATTTACAGCCGCTTCATCACAGACAAATCTTCAAGACAGACATCTGAAGTTGAACTTATGTTTACAAATATACTAACCCATATTTTTACTCAGATTTACCGTCTCTGACATCGCCTTCGAGTGAGGAAGCTGACGTTAACCTTAGCTTTACCAGCTTTTACCAAAGACACTTACCTTTCCGGCTTTGATGGTATTCTCCACAGCCGTACGAATCTTTTCCGAGTAGTGCTCTAGGTTCAGATGCTTGAGCATATTTGCAGCACAGAGCAGAAAGGCTGTAGGGTTGGCTTGATTCTTTCCCGCACTCTCAGCAAACGCATGTCGCGCCCCCTACATCAATTACATCATCATCATCATCATCATCTACCCTTGAATCCCAGTTTAACTAGGGTCAGGATACGAATAGACTGTCTCAAATTCTCTCTGTCCTACATCATATCATCCATCAGTCAATTGCATTTAATTCATCATCATCATCTTCCATTGAATCTTAGTTAAGTATAGGTCAGGATACGAATAGACTCTGAAATCCTCTCTATCCTATATCATATCATCCATTGATCGATCCCCAATCAATTACATTAAATTACGCAAATTTAAGTCCAAAATTTTTCTAAACAAAATAATAGTATAAGATTTTCAAGAGTTATAATTGCACAGCCACACTGAAATATTAAATATGAATTTTTTATTAAATGTTAAGAAAATGTTCAAATTGAACTGATATTTTCTCTACCAGTCGCGTGCAGTACAAAACTGCCGGCAATTTCTGCGACATAACGGCTATATAATTAATCAATTAACAAGTGACTATCTGTAGCGAAGTTACGTGGAAATTATCGTCTTAACTGCTTGACATACGTATTCTAACAACCAAATGCCAATATACGAGTTCTGAAGAAATCCTAATCTATTATGAGATACGCATTATAGAATTCAATAGATGCAAGACAGGCCAGAGATATGGCACAATTTCAAGAAGTGCTTAATATCAAATCACAGTACCTGATTCTGTC